>PJEM01005149.1:0-21880 GCA_004023845.1 Helogale parvula | reverse complement strand
TCACTTTCTGACTTTCTCTCAAAAATAAACAAACATTAAAAATTTTTAAATAACTTTTAATTTAAATAAATAACAAATTTGTAAAATGCAGCTAAAATAGTATTTAGAAAGAAATTTATAGCTTTTATCACATATTAGAAAAGAAGTTTTTATCTATTTATTTAAAGTTTCTTGATTTTGAGAGACAGAAAGAGCAAGTACACGCATGCAAGTAAAAGAGGGGCAGAGAGAGAAGGAAAGAGAAAACCCCAAGCAGGTTCCTTGCTGTCAGCACAGAGCTGGATGCAGGGCTCAAACTCACAAATCATGAGATCATGACTTGAGCCAAAACCAAGAATCAGCCATTTAACCAACTGAGACACCGAGGCGCCCCAGGAAAGAGGAAAGTTTTTAAATCAGTGAGCTAAGTGTCCACCTTAAGAAGCTAAAAAAGAAAAACAAATTAACCAAAAGTAGAGGCAAAAAATAAAAAGAGCAGAAATCAATAAAATTGAAAATGAACAAGCAATAGCAATATAAAAATCAGTAACTCTAAATCAAGAAAAAAGCGAATTACTAATATGAGGAATTAAAAACATAACAAGGAAATACTATATTTTCACTCCAATACATTCAACTTTTTTGAAATGGTCAAAATTTTTAGGACACAAATTACCAAAATGGACATAAGAAGAAACAGAAACTCTAAATAGCCTTATATATAAGAATTGCCTGCAACCACCAGAAATATGAGAAGACAAGGAAAGAATCCTTCCTAGAGCCTTCGGGGGAGCAAGTGCCTGCCAACCCCTTGATTTCAGACCTCTAGGTTCCAGAACTGAGCTAGAATAAATTTCAGTTGTGTTAAACCACATGGTTTTTGGTAATTTGTTATGACTGTGCTGGGAAAGTACTACACATGTGAATAATATGTTAGAGGTAATAGAATTAAAAATGTATTACATTTAATGACTGACTTATTGTTGCCTCTCATTGTGGGGCTACTCGAAATTCTAAATTACATTATATTTCTAGTGAACATCACTGATCTAGCAGTGGCAATAAGGCAAGAAGAAACAAAAGGCATACACTGACTGGAAATGAAGAAGCAAAAATGGCTTTCTCTGCAGACATGACTGTGTATGAAGAAAATCCTGAGGACACTACTTGAAAGCCACTAGAACTAAAAAGTGAATTTAGTAAGATAACAGAATACACAAGAGAATCAACTGCATCTTTTACAATATCAGCAAAAAGTTGAAGAAAAGAAATTTTAAAATACAGTATCACTGGCAATGGAAAGTATCAAAAAACATTAAATACATCGGGATAAACTGAACAAAATATATACAAAACCTGTAAAAGGAAAATTACAAAAACACTGCAGAAAAAAAACTAAAGAAACCTAAATAAATAGTGATGTGCCATGTTAAAGTATCATAAGTCTCAGTATTAATTATTAAGATGTCAATTCTCAATTCTCCTCATCAGGCTTTTTATAAACACTGACTAGCTTTGTCTATAATTTATATGAAAATGCAAAAGATCTAAAATAACCAAAGCAATGTTGAAAAAAGACAACGTTGGGGGCACCTGGATGGCTCAGTCGGTTGAGCATCCGGCTTCCGCTCAGGTCATGATCTCATGGTTCGTGGGTTCGAGCCCCACGTCGGGCTCTGTGCTGACAGCTAGCTCAGAGCCTGGAGCCTGTCTTCGAATTCTGTGTCTCCCACCCTCTCTGACCCTCCCCTGCTCCCGCTGTCTCTGTCTCTCAAAAATAAATAAAACATTCAAAAAGAAAAAAGAAAAAAAAGAAAAAAGACAACGTTGAAACACATACACTACCTGACTTGCTATAAAGAAATAAAGACAATACAGTGTTAGTATAAGAATACAGACCAAGAGGGGAGCATGGGTAAGCTCAGTCAGTTGGGTGACTGACTTCATTTCAGCTCAGGTCATGATCTCCAGGTTCCTGCAATCAAGCTTTGCACTGGGCTCTGTGCTGCCAGTGCGGAGCCTCCTCAAGATTCTCTCTCTCCCATTCTCTCTGCACCTCCCCTGCTTGCATATACATGCTTTCTCTCTCTCTCTCTCAAAATAAACAAACATTAAAAAAAATATATACAGCTCTCAGCATGGATCCGCTGCGTTGGTAGTCTGTGAGCCTGAGCTTAGGCTCGGCCAGCCTAAGCCCGTAATAAAACCGCCCTTTGCTTTTGCATGCGTGAAAATAAATAAATAAATAAATAAAATAAATATATAGACCAACAGAACAGAGACTAAAAATAGACCCACACTAACAAAAAATAAAAAGGAGTCAGATCATATATAACCTCCAAACTAGTAAGGGGAACAAACAGGAAGGAAGGAAGGAAAGAAAGAAAAGAAACTCTACAGAATAAAATAACTGGGTGGTATAACAGTAACTTTTCTCCCTAGACAATGTGATCAGGAAAGCTGGCTCAGAAAAATATGTAAATGGAATAGTTATACCAGGGCTCTAAGAGAAAGAACCTAACAGTAGGCTGGTGTGACAGGGCACACTGGACAAGAAGACAAGGAGAAGATACGGCTAGAAACAAGGCTTCCAAGCCAGAGGAAAATGCATGGTATTACATAATAGTTCTCAATTTATTCGTTTTCTTCCATCCCTACCACCTGCCGTTCTCAATTCTCACCTGGATGCACTCAAGATCTTTTGACTGATGAACTTGCAGCCTCACTCAAGCTGCTTTCCCAAATCCATCCTTCACGCAACTAAGCCAACGATATTTAACAACCTAAAATCATTGCCTGGTTTCCTGTTCCCCCCAATGTATAGCCACAATTTCTTATTTGACTTTTACGACCCTTCATGACATAGCCCCTGCTTTCCCCTTCAGCTTACTCCCCACTTGTCCTTCAAAACTACCTGTGCTCCCACACTACATTACTTGTATTTTAATAAATCCACCGTGTTTTCATTCCTTTGTACCTTTTCATATCATTCTTTGAGTTTTAAGTCAAATGTCTCCTTCTACGTAAATCTGCCATCTCTAATCCACACCAGACACAGTTTAGGGACTTCCTTTTGCTTCTACAAAGAAGTCTGCTCTATTCAGGGTATGTCATGTTGTAGCGATGGTATTTATTTAGAAGACTGTTTATCTTATTATTACTAGCCTTTATTATTAAAAAATTTTAATGTTTATTTATTTTTGAGAGAGAGAGAGAAAGACAGAATGTGAGCAGGGGAGGGGCAGAGAGAGACACAGAATCCAAAGCAGGCTTCAGGCTCTGAGCTGTCTGCACAGAACCCGACACAGGGCTAGAACTCACGAAGGTGATATCATGACCTGGGCTGAAGTCCAATGCTTAAGTGACTGAGCCACCCAGGTGCTCCGTAGCCTTTAATATTTAGACTGTCTGTTATTCATCTTTTATTCCTAGCAGATAGCACAGTACCTATTTAATAGATTCTTTGTTCCATAATTAAAGAGATTCATAACATTTATGCTATTAGGATCTAAGCATCCCTAAATTAAGATATATGTGAACTGCATATACACAATAAAAAACTAGATTCAAATTCAAACTAGATTAAAATATTTCAAAGACTTAAAATCCTATAAAATTACTTTTCTGTAAGTCAAAAGATTATAAATCTAGATTTGTAAATATTAGGTTTGGTTGAAATAAGATACACTGAAAACATTTATGTCCCACAATACTACTTTATTTTTATTTACTTTTCACAATATTACTTTAATAATTAAGAATTCCTATAAGAGGGGCACCTGAGTGGCTCAGCCACTTAAGCGTCCAACTCTTCATTTTGGCTCAGGTCATGATCTTGTGGTTCATGGATTTCAGTCTCTCATCGGAGCTCTACATTGACAGCATGGAGGTGCTTGGGATTCTCTCTCCCTCTCTCTGCCCCAACCCCACTTGCATGCTTGCATGCTCTCTCAAAATAAATTAGTAAACTTAAAAAAAAAAAATGTCTATAAGAATATTACTTATTATGTTTTAAAAGTAAAATTGGTAGACATAGAAACTTGTAGTAAGTCAGTAATAGGGAGAATTGTGAACTTATATTTTGATACCTACTCAATGAATTCAACTCATACACACACATCTACAGCTTTTCATCTTTAATTCTGTTTTCAATTAAATACTATATTATGGGAGCCCTAATAATCCACTGCAAATGAAACAGTTCAAAGAATGTTTACTTTATCAAAAGTTTCAAAAAATAATTTGGCTTGGACCATCATATTAGCAAAATGATTTCATTATCACATCATTTTTAAGAGTAATAAAGTGGAATTACTAAAATGTTGAGAGAAATAGTTAAATCCACTGTGAAACTGTAACTTTCGACTATTACAGACACTTAAAGTAACAGTAATATCCAGCACCCAGGGAAAACGTGTTATGTTTAAAAAGACAAATTATATGAATATTAGCCACAGAATCATACACAAGTATAGACAGGATTGGTATATTTTACTGATTATAATTAATTATACAAGTAGAATAAGAATACAGAAAAATATAAGATATGTGAGAATCAATTTATTTTCCTTTGGGATTTCCTTTAATCATGTTATATTCCTTTCCAACAAAAAGTTTTCAAGCCAGCACATTAGGCTCTATTACACTTATTTATATGTATTATGTACTGCCATAAGTAGAAATAATTTTGTTTATAAACTACCTAATTTCTCCCCCAAAAATACTGTTTTAATTTCAAATAAGAAAATTATCTTATTTTGGAATTTCCTACAATCTGATGCTAAACCTACACTTTTACACCAGCTGTACTATGTAAAATTTTCCCCAAGGAAAATTTCCCCAAGGAATCTCCCATCTCAACAAGGCATCCCATTTACTACAAGTCTGTCACAAAGTGACAATCTGCAAGAGAGGAGAAAACTCGTGGCACCAGCTGAGAGAGATAGCATTTTAATTCATGTATTAGGAAAACTTATTTGCCCTCACTAACCAAGTTTCAGCAAGCATATTATATTGGAAATTGACATTATAACAGAAATTCCCTTCTGCAAATCAGAAAGACCAACTCAGGCAACCTGCCTCTGACTCAGCAGCTTTCTTTTTCTTTACAACCTGTACATAAGCTGCAAGGCTGACTGAAACCTAACTTTCAAACTGAGCAGCAAGCAAAGCCAGTGCAAAATCAGTAACTGTTCTGGCAGGAAACTCCAGAGAAAATATGAGATGTTCAGGTCACAACTGAAAGATACATACAGAGCAAAGGCAACTTTATGTATCTTTATCATGCAAAAATCCCTTGTGTATAGCTACAAATTAGCTTTTATTGAAGATACTTAACATGTTTCTTTATAGAGAGCACAGCAACCAAATAACCTAAGTCTGGCACTGTGAAGTTTTACAGCCTACACATCAGTGCAGTTCCTTGTAATTTAAAACATTTGTGTTTTAAGAATACTCTCCACACACCGGTTCTACTGCCAATTTCTTCGGCTTGAAAACTCAAGTTTATACTACAAAATACTATGTTTACTCTCAACAACAGAATGCTCTCATTTACAAATTATACAAGAGTAAATTAGTCCAAGATACAACTTCAACATTTCTAACATTATTGCTTTTCTATTATCCAAATTAACAAGTCTAAACAGTAGTTACACCAAGTGAGGTACCATGGCCAAAGTCAACTGGCATATTATCAATTCACTAAAATCTGTAATACAAAAAAATCAACTATTTTGCAAAATGGCCACAGGAGATATCAATGTAGGGCAAAGTGTGGAATGAGTTTGCCATTACTAGCAAAACGAGTCAAAGCAAGCCTCTATGAGGTAGATCATCTTCATGAATACAAAATCAAAATTCATGAGTCCCCAGTCTCACACCAAGACAATTTACCAACCTTTTAACAGTGATACAAATAAAGGGCAGAAAACAAAATATAAGGACTTTTTTTTCATGGTTATATTGATCAAGAACTGACAGACATTCTTTAACGCTCAGAGATAAAGTTTTCCTTTTGATAGTGATTTTGCTCTTATGTGTACACAGATCATCATAAGCAGTGCTCTTCATTTCAGGTAGCTTAATACACACGATAGCCTCGAAGCAAGTACTTACTGAAAACTTGGCGTCTTAGCACTAAAATTCTTCCCTACCTTATACTATAGCCTTCACCTTCTAAACTGAAAGAGAAGATCTATCTCTAAGAAACTGGAGTCTAGGGAAAACGACTTAACACGAGTTTGCACACAATTAAACAGTCTCAGTAAATCAAATTCCCAGATTACAACGCTTGGCAATTACTCTTATGCAAAAACACACACACAGCCAAGGGTTCATTACTGGAATTGACATTTAACCCTCACAGTTGCACAAATGACTTGGGTAACTAATGCCCTAAATTTTCCCGTGGAAAACACACACACACAATGGGACGGGGCGGGAGAACTATTTAAAAACTGTGTCATTCCTTATTTGTTCTGATGAGACGGTCTTCGGGAGGGAAGAGGTTCGTGAAGCATCCAAAGACGACAGACAGTACAGCATCCTCAGTGTAGAAAAGTTACAGCTTTACACAAGTCAGCACTAGGGGCTCATTAGTTGGTTTTATTTGTGTTTAGTCACTCGGAGTTGAATGGAACCAGCATTCCGAAAAGTCATTCCTCACAAGGAAGCGCCGAGGTTCAGCCACGGTAAATGCGGAGGAGGAAATGCGCTCAATTCACCTGCGACACCTGCCCGCGCCCCCCGGTCTCCACTCGCGGCCCCTCTCGACCCTTCTCCAGACCCCGGCCCTAGCTCCCCGCCCCCTGTGCCCCAATCCCCGCCCTCTCCCCGCCCTGCCCCCTCCCAGACGGCCGTCGCCCCGGACGTCCCCAGGGCCCAGACCCCTCGCGCGTACTGCGAGTGGCTGTCGGAAGCCTGGACCGGCGGCACGGGGAGGCCCGTCTTGGCGCGGCCTCTCCCTCATCATCACAACCCTGCAGGCTCCGGGGACTCCCCGCCCCCGGAAACCGCGGAGAAACTAGGCCGGGGACGCCAGCCCCGGCCACTTTCCGCCTCCAGGGCTACCCCCCGCAGGCGGGCCATCGGAACTCAACCCTCCGAGTTGCTACCTGTGCGGCGCCCTCTCACTCCGGTGCGCGGGCCGAGCGCAGGCGCGGCGCAGAGTTCGTCCGCGAAAGGCCCTCCACCGCAGACTCACCTGCCGCCTGCTCCACCTTCAGTGCCACCCGGACACAGCCCCTTCCTGGGGCATGAAAGCGCCGGCTACGCGGCCTGCGCGCCCTCGGCACAGCCGGGCGGGGGGACTTGCTCCCGCGGCCGCCGCCGCCACGGCCCGATCTGCGCCTGCGCCGCCTGACGGGCTCGGTCTCGAGGGGCGCCGCATGCAGCGATAACGGCCGGGAGCGCGAGCCCGCGCGGGCGCTGGGCTCTCTAGAGTCCGGCCGTGCGGGTGATGGGTCGTCTAGTAGCTGCCGGCTGCAGTGTCGCCCCGACAGCTGACGGCCATGTTTCTCTTCTCTTTTCTTTTTTTCTCCCCCTCCTTCCGCCCTTTTCCACAGAACAGCACTTTCCTTTTCCCCCTCCCTCTCCCTTTCCTACTGCGGGGGTGGGTGGAAAAGGGCGTGGGGGGAGGGGTGGAGAAGGGAGGCTGCGGGGGCGGGGCAGGGCTGGAGTCCCGCCCCCGGGGAGGGCCGAGGCCGCGCGGTCGGGACTCCCCTCCCCCCACCTCTCGCCACGACCCCGGCGGGGCGCTAGGTCCCAGCCCGGCCCCCTTGGGGACCCGCGGAGCGAACGCGGATCCCCAGCCCAAAAGGAGCTCGGAGTCAAGGAAGGGCCCAGGGCGTTGCTCTGTTGCCCTTCTTCTGGGGTTTAGAGTCTCTTTGGTGTAGGTCTATGGCCCTGGCCTCAGGCAGGTGGCGGCTGCTCCTCTAGGGTTTCTCAAAAACCGGGAAAGTGACGCTGAGTCCCTCAGTCCTGGAAGAAGAATGCTGAGCGGGCTACTTGTCTCTGGACGAGAAGTTTTCCGTCCCGGGGTGAGAATTGAAATTTCCACGCATGACCGGGGGCGCCTGTGAGGCCGGATGGAGACCCGCCGACTGACGCTTCCCGAAGTCCTTTTCCGCCTGCAGCGCCCCGAGGGAGTCCTTGGCCCCTGTCCCCGCCGCTGCCTCGGCCGAGATTGCGGGATGGGGACTCGGAATGTGGAAGTCGCTTGTTTAATCAGTTCTCTCCTGCCTCATAAGTTTACTCTCCGTATCTGCACAGATGCACGCCTTTATGCAAAGTTTTCTAAATATTTTTGACAACATTTAGAACCTTTATTGGAAAGAATAACAGTTATTCACGAAGAAACAAGTGGCTTGAAACATTATTCACCTTCTGGCAAAATATAAAAGCAAATGGCGAGAGGTTTCACAGAGTTCATGGCAGGTCAAAATTAGAACTGGTAGTATTTGTGTATATCTGATGAGTATTCACGTATATAATGATCATTTTCCGGAGAATTACTTTCTTGGTTCAATCTGCACTTTTGCCGAAACATGTAAGGTTAGACCTTGGTCATGCGTGCCCCATTGTCTGTTTACTTCTGAAGTTTATCGTATATACGGATAGTTTGCATTTTGCAGCCAATGGCAGAAACTACTTTCTTAACTACGTTAGTAGTCCAAATTGATTCTGTAGAAATGCATAGCAGTAGAAATAAGGCTTATTTAGTAACAGTCTGGAGTCCGTTTGTATCCAATGGAAACCAATCTTTGACAATCTGGACAGAAGTTGTTAAAGGAACTAGTACTTCAACAGTTAGCTTATGGACCTTGTCCTTCCTTTCTCAAGGCATATTAATTAATAGTTCAAAAGCATTTAATGTAGACAAGATGTCTTAATAGGCATACTTCACTAACACAGAGAGACAGTTTTTTTCTTCTTGGTTTTTTACAACCACAGAAATAAAAAATGGAAGAATTTGACAGATTTTTCTCAATTTGCAATGTGAGATTTTCTTTAAATGTTATTATTATTTGGGGCGCCTTGGTGGCTCGGTCGGTTAAGCCTCCCACTTCGGCTCAGGTCAGATCTCACGTTCATGGGTTCGAGCCCAGCATCAGCCTCTGTGCTGACAGCTAGCTCAGAGCCTGGAGCCTGCTTCCGGTTTTGTCTCCTTCTCTCTCTGCCCCTCCCCCTCTCATGCTCTGTCTGTCTCTGTATCAAAAAAAAAATAAAACATTAAAAAAATTTTTTTTAAGTTTTCATTATTTTAATTGCCCTATAGATTTATAATAGATTTTCACTTCCATTGTCTACCTGAAATTTCATTAATAGGGGCGCCTGGGTATCTCAGTGGGTTAAGCTCCAGACTTCCACTCAGGTCATGATCTAGCAGTTGGTGAGTTCCAGCCCTGCATCAGGCTCTGTGCTGAAGGCTCAGAGCTTGCATCTGCTTCCTATTATGTGTTTCTCTCTCTCTCTCTCTGCCCCTCCCCTCCTCGTACTCTGTCTCTTTCTCTCAGGAAATAAATAAGCATAATTTTTTAAATTTCATGAATGAACGTGTATTTTTTAGGCCCATTTTTTTTGTTTCAGTAGCTTTTCTTGGATCTGAAAGTCCTTGATTCAGCAACTGTCTCAACTGCAATCTTATGTACCCATGACTGAAATAAGTTCATTTTAATTTTTAACATATAAATATTTGAGTCTAAAACATAGGAGAGCAATTGGAGAGCCCAACAACAACATAATTGTTATAATCCTTATAGTATCATGGCTTTGGTTGAGCCTTTACAAATGCAGGAATGCATAGGCGAATCACTGTCCCTTGTTGAAGAGGGGAGTACAGACATCTGATTGGGCATGGTCACTGCAGATTTCTGGGAATCAGCGATGCAAAAGAGTTGAATGGAAATGCTGAAAATTTCCTTAAAATAAGCAAGATTTTTTCAGTGCTGCATCATGCCAGATTCTTGTTCTTTTCCTGTTTGTTCCCTTGAAAAACTTCTAAACGTTGGTTTTCACAAGAATATTCAAAGACATTTACACTTCTGTACTCCTTTTTATCTTTTATTCAACTCCATGTTTAATAGAAGCATTATAAATCTAGCAGCTTAATCTGATTATTGTAATTGATTATTTTGTGATTTCTTAACGTCTGAATTCCGTACTAGATTGTAAGGCCTGTGAGAACTAGGTTCGCATGTCACATATGTGTATTCACATATAGTGTTCTCTTTCAGATTCAGAGTAACCAATGTATGATAGCCTTTCAAAAAGTACTTGATGAACGACTGACATAAATCATGGTTCCCTCACTTTCTTCCACTCCTCAGGCAAGTTTCTTAATTTTCCTGATGTGTAAAGTGGGTAAAATGATATTCACAAGAAGTAAGATCATTTATTAATTTACAGTACGCTATAAAGTCAAACAAACCAGTCTAGTAATCAATACTTAGCACATGTGATAGGCAGCCTTTCCTTGTAGCTTACAATGATTTCTACCTCCTGCTTTATGCCCTTGTGTAATCTCCATACATTGAGTGTGGGGTGGGCTTATTGACTAGCTTCTAACACAGAGAGTACATCAGAAGTGATGAGACATCTTTAACAAGATGAGCCTACTAAAAAAACCTGTGACTTCACTACTGGATTCTTTCTTGTCCTCCTAGATTGCTTACTCTAGGGGAAGTCAGCTACCGTGTCATCAGGCAGCCCTGTGCATGAGTTCAGAAGTGTATCCCTGCCAAGTTGAGCCTTGAGATGACTGTAGCCACAGCCAACACCTCTACTGCAGCCTCCTGACAGACACTGAGCCAGAATCACCCAACTAAGCTGCTTTGTTTACTCACAGAGCTGCAAGATAAGAAATATTTCTTGTGGGACACCTGGGTGTCTCAGTCAGTTTGGTATCCAACTCTTGATTTCAGCTCAGGTCATGATCTCACAGTTTGGTTTGTGAGTTCAAGCCCAGTTTGTGAGTTCAAGATTTGAGATTCTCTCTTTCTCTCTGCCCCTCCCCCACTTTGCACCAGCACACACTCTCTCTCCCCTCTCAAAAATAAATAAGCATTTTTTTAAAAAAGGAAATGTTTCTTGTTTCGAACTGCAAAATTTAGGAGGTAATTGTTACATCACAAAAATATAATACATCATAATAATACCTGGAAGATATTATGTTCATTAATATACTTTACTGAGTATAACTCGGTTTCGCATGTGACTCTTAGCCTACAATGCAAAATGTAATGACAATAGTTATCATTGCAGAAATAAAGGTATCCAGGAAAAGTGGAAAAACTGACTTTTGATCTGTTCTTTATAAACTATCTTTGCTCCAAAGAATCCATTAAAATGTATTTCATATGATATCTGGGATTTGCTTCAAAATCATGCAGTGGGGGTAGGACAGTGAGTTAAGTAGAGGTTTAGGTCAAACAAAATTGGGCATTTAATGAAGTGGAGTGATTGATTAAACCTGGGGCTTTTTGTGTTCTCTACTTCTTAATGTCCTTTTGAAATTTTTCATAATAAAATAGTGATTTTAAGCATTTCATGGAATCATAAGTTTGGAGTCGAGGGAAAACGTTACAGATCATCTATTCTAACTATTCTGGCTGTGACTCTGTCTCAACATTATCAGAATGGCCTCCTCTCTAGAGGCTTTATCCAATTCTCGTCACCAGGCCTACGGGCCAAACACAGCTGGACTAGCAGTGTGAAGGACTGATACAAGGCTCTTTGTCTTGAGTCAAAGTAGAGTAAATGATCCTGAGAACAATGTCCTAATAGATCATAAAGAAGAGTAGGAATTAACAAAGGGGAAAAGACAGAGAAAGAAATCATGGGGAGAGAGGATGACAAGAAGACAGCTTACATGAATATCTGAGACACGAGACTGGCTGTCCATAGCTGGCTTTCACGGTCTCCCTACAGGATTTTAAGTGGAGGGCATAGTCCTCCACCCTCGGCCTTTCCCCTCTCCTGGAGTCAGTGTCTGGCTGGCTTAAACACCACTTTAGCACCCAACATCTCCGAAAATGGTTAGTTAGTCTCCCTAACATACCTACATTCATCCATCCAGGTATATTCCTAGTTTCCCACTTTTACTGTTGCTTATCCTGACTAGAGTTCTGCTCTTACCTGCTCACCTTTATTGGAGCCTTAATTCTTTAATTCCTCACATCACAGCAAATCATCCTGACCATAGGTTAGGAAATATATGTATTCTGTATTTTGAAAATTAATTTTTAAAATACTTTTTTTAAGAAAACAAAATTAGGGGTGCCTGTGTGGCTCAGTCAGTTAAACATCTGACTTTGGCCCAAGTCATGATCTCACAGTTCATGGGTTTAAGCCCCACATCAGGCTCTGCACTGACACTGTAGATCCTGCCTGGGGTTCTCTCTCTCTCCCCCTCTCTCGCTGCCCCTCCCCCACCTGTTCATTCTCTGTCTCTCTGTCTCAAAATAAATAAACTTTAAAACAGAAAATAAAAACAATAAACTACAAACATAAACAAAAATAATAGTATAATGAACTCTTTTGTGTTTATCACCCAGCTTCAACTCATAATCGTGATTCCATGTTTCCCTTTCCCCACTTCTCTCTCCTCCCCGAGTATTTTGAGGCATCTCCTTGACATGTCATTTCATCTGTAAATACTTCAGCATGTAGCTCTAAAAAATAAGGATATTTTCAGGGTGCCTGGGTGGCTCCATCAGTTAAGTGGCTGACTCTTGATTTCTGCTTATGTCATGATCTGATGGATTTGGAATCAAGCCTTTTGTCAGGTTCTGTGCTGGGCATGGAGCCTGCTTGAGATTCTCTCTCCCCTTCTTCCTTTGCCTCTCCCCTATTAGCATGCACACGTGCTCTCTCTCTAAGAAAAATAAATAACAAAAAAAGATAGGGACTTTTTAAAAAACATAAACACAAGGCCATTCTCATCACTAAAAATTATTTTAATTAATATTTTATTTTATGATGGGGCACCTGGGTGGCTCAGTTAGTGGAACATCAGACTCTTGATTTCCTCCCAGGTCATGATCCCACAGCTGCGGGATCAAGCCCCAGGCCGGGCTCTGCACCGAGCATGGAGCCTGCTTAAGATTCTCCCTCTCCCTCTGCCCCTCTCCTCCGCCATGTGCTCTCTCTCTCCGCCTCTAAAATAAATATTTTTTTATATTATTAAATATTTTGGGGTTTGTTTTGAGAGAGAGAGAAAGTGAGAGAGAGCACGTGCATAGAAGCAGGGAGGGCCAGAAAGTGGGAGAGGGAGTATTCGAAGTGGGCTCAGTAGAAAACCCGACTCGGAGCTCAAACTCACAAACCCTGAGATCATGACTCAAGCCAAAGTCTGATGCTTAACTGACTGAGCCACCCAGGTGCCCAAGGTTTTTTTTATGACAAAAAACTACAAAGTATTAATATTGTGTACTCTCTCACCCCTTTCCACTCTTCATGGATGTACACAAGTCCTCCCTGGGGGGTTTGAGTTTGCATTACACCTCTGATAAGTAAACCAAAATGTTGCTACCCAGATTCCTCCACGATTCAGAGAATATAGGGTAAGGACTCTTTCTTTTGAAATTTGTCCCCTTAAAGGTGTTTCACTATTCAGGGGCACCTGGGTGGCTCAGTCTATAAAGCATCCGACTCTTGATTTCCTCTCAGGTCATGATCTCAGTTTCGTGAGTTTGAGCCCCTCCTTAGGCTCTGCACTGGCTCTGCAGAGCCTGCTTGGGATTTTCTCTCTTCTCTTTCTCTCTCTCTCTCTCTCTCTTTCTCTCTCTCTCTCTCTCCCCCTTCTCTCTCCCCCTCTTTGTCCCTCCCCTGTGCTCTCTCTCAAAATAAACTTTAAAAAAATTATTAAGGATGTTTTCACTATTCAGATCAAAGACCCCATAATACATAACAATCAGAGACTGCCTAAAATCTCAAAATTAATAGTCCATTCCCAGCTTATATTTAATGTGAGTTTAATAAGCACAGTATTGTTTTACATGCCCTGACAAAAAAATAATTGCAATCTGGTGCTGATACCCTTTAACACCTACTCAAATGTCCCCCTACTTTCATGGTTCCTTTCACACAGAGAAGGAGAAAATGACCTGAATACTAGAAGCTAGCTCTAAAACGGATCAATAGAAACCAGGATAATTTCAACCCCTTTTTGTTGTTCACTCCCAACTTTACTTCTCTAGCCCAAATTTCTCTAAACTATGTACTCAACCATCAAACTACCTCCAGTGTCTAAATGACATCTAACATTTTACATGTTCAAAGCAAAATTCTCAATTCTCTCCCTGCATTGCATCTGTGCTGTGCCAAATATTCCTTTTTAAGCCACCTCATTTCATTATATGGTACCAAAATCTTCTCTATCTTGACAGTTGATGTCCTCTTCAAGCCCAAGATCCAAAGATGAATCACTTGAACTAAGGATTAGAGAGAATGTCATTTGGCAAAATAGAGGGGAAATGGAGCAGGGGTCACATTGGGAGAACTGTCCAGCACTCTCAGAGACCAGTACTGGAGAGCCACAAAAGGACCAGTGCCTACAGACCACTGATTGCCATTTAGTGGTACACAATACGCAGTTACGTGATGTCAAATGAAGCGGTCACCTCAGCTGTGTGTCTGACCATTGAGGCACATGGTCCTTCCATTGGCATCAGCCAGCATATAGCTGTGGCTCTTTTTTTTTTTAAAGTAGGCTCCACATCCATTGTGGAGCCCAACACAGGGCTTGAACTCACAACCTTGAGCTCAAGACCTGAGCTGGGATTAAGAGTCGGATGCTTAACTGACTGAACCACCCAGTCACCAATGTGACTCTTGACTAAAAGAATATAAGCCTGTATCCTGAGATTTAAACACCTAACCATATTGTGCATGTAAACAACTGCTTTTCTGGTTTTCCAGGATCAGGCCAGAGTGACATCGTCATCCGGAAAGACAGTAATGGTATAGAAGGGAAAGCTTTGGGAGGGACTGGGCAGAGGTGAAACCATCACCTTACAGAGAAAATATGTGTTAGATAAGCTGTATTTAGGCATGACTTACAGCGCTCTTGGCCACGAGTTCAATGTTAATAAATCGATGATACATATTAAATAAGGTTTTTTAAAACGGAAACACACATAAAATAAGGTTATGTATTGATTGCTTAAAGCAAATGTGAACAAAGTCTCTCAGGAAAATATTTCTGGTAGGAGCAATGGTTAGTGTTTGCTAATTCAGTGTTCCCTGCCTACTCTATTTAAAACAACACTTACAGGGGCATCTGGATGGCTCAGTCAGTTAAGAGTCCGACTTCGGCTCAGGTCATGATCTCACAGTTCTTGGGTTCGGCCCCGCGTGGGGCTCTGTGCTGACAGCTAGCTCGGAGCCTGGAGCATGCTTCGGATTCTGTGTCTCCCTCTCTCTCTCACCCTCCCCTGCTCGTACGCGCTCTCTCTGTCTCTCAAAAATAAATAAAAAAACATAAAAAATTTTTTAAAACACACATTATATCATCTTGCCCTGTTTTAAGTCTTCCCCGTACTCTGGTCACTGACACTTATTAGCTATTTATTTATGTGTTTACTATCATATCAGCATATACGTTTCAGAAGGGCAAGAACTTTATTTTATTCACTATTGTCTAAATACAGTATACCCAGCCCCTAGAACAGCAGTGATAACCCGTAAATATTGTTGGTGAATCAATCAAATAATTTCACAGCCCTTAAGGAGTCTATTCTCTTCACCAATTTTCAGCCTCCATGTTTATGGTCATTTTTCCATCCCTGGTTTTTCCGGAACCCTAGTCCAGGTGAACCCCACCTGGTTCCACCTCTCCAATCCTGCAAATATGCCTAAGCATCTCTGAAACCTCTGGGCCTCTTCTCCATATTTCTTGCCTGTGCAGTCTATGTTGGAAAGTTCTTTGACTCGGTCCGGATCATTAAATACAGTTGTGTGTAACTCTATGGTAGCCGTAGCCATTAACTGACAGTGCCTAAAAAGAGAACAACAGCAAGTTAGCAAACTCTGTCTTAACTGATTTGAATGGCATGTTAATTCTCAACCTAATGATTTATTTACTGAATGCTTGCCGCTGTCATTAAGTATTATTAGAGCATTTTCTTTTGAGCTTATCAAAGGGAAAATTGTATTTGTGTTTACTTTAGTCACTAAGGTTAATTGCCATTTTAACACTCTTTTGCTGTGCTAATAGCGCCTAATGAGAATCATTAATTAGAAAACTAAAAGGAGAAGGCAGATTTTTGCAGAAAATTTGAATCTATTTCCACTACGCCCCTAAACTCCATTTCTGGGGCTTCACTGCTCATTTCACCCAGATTTCTACAGTTAAATCAAATTCAGGCCAATTATAGTCATTGGGAAAGAGTAGAGCAGACAGACTTTTGGATCATTGCTTACTCCATGAGCAAGTTACTTAATGTCCCTGAGCCTTTTTCCTTATCCATAAAATATTTATCTTGCAGAGTCATTTAAGATTAATCATTATCATACACAGCAACCATTCATCAAACACCTTCTTTATTTTTTAATTACTTTTTAATGTTTATTTGTTTTTGAGACAGAGAGAAACAGATCATGAGTGGGGGAGGGGCAGAGAGAAAAGGAGACACAATCTGAAGCAGGCTCCAGGCTCTGAGCTGTCAGCACAGAATCCGAATTGGGGCTCAGACTCACAAACCGTGAGACCAGGATCTGAGCCAAAGTTGGAGGCTCAACTGACTGAGCCACCCAAGAGCCCCTAGTAAGCCTGTCACTATGCTAGGTACGTAACCATTATGGTCTACTACTCTGCCCCATAGGGGAATCGTCATTATAATTTCCCCTGAGATAGTCTGTGTAAAGCCTCTGTCATAGTGACTGGCACATACTTGGACAGGGGTTAGTATACTACAGCCCCTGGGCCAAATCTACCCTGATGCCTGTTTTTGTAAATTAAGTTTTATTGGAACACAGCCATGCCCATTTGTTTACTATTGTTTATGGCTACTTTTGCACTAAAATGGCAGAATTGAAGAGTTATGACAGAGACAGTATGGCCCACAAACACAAAAATATTTGCTATCTGATCCTTTATAGAAAAAGTTTTCTAACTCATATCCTAGGAGACCAGCAAAAGTTACTTTGATTTACTTGTCCATCCAAACAGGAGGCCAGAAAACAAAAACAAACAAAACAAAACAAAAACAGCAGATAAGCAGATCTAGAGAGTGGGTCACAAAAATGACTAAAGTCCCAAGAGATCAAAGATTTTTACCAGTAAAAGGAGGAGTGGAATAGAAGTGCATAGAAATCCTGATCTGTGACTTCCAGATACATTGCCTACTGCAGAATGAGCAGTCTCCCAAATGGAAAGTGGCAAGCAATGTGCTTATGGAAGAATTAGAATTCAGTTATGAGTCCTCAGGAGAGAGCCAGGTGGAAAGTGTTCAATGAATAGGTTAAGGATATAGAGGAGAAATCTGTTTATCATGGAAAAGCTTGGGAGGCAGAGGGGAAAGATTTGTAGAGGAAGGGAAAAAGCAGCACTAGCTCCAGAATGTCTATAACAAAGGGACTTAGGAGTCTCACTTGTTGAAAAAATGTCACTTATCTGTACCAAGAATGGATGAAGCGAGCTGAAGGAGATCTTGGTAGATCCGTAACTGCTCTCTAATGCCCCATAGACATTTTCTATCAGTGGGAGGTAAAGAATGGGAAAAAGAAGAAAAAGTATAAGCAGCACAAAAAGGCATGACAAAAAGTACTTATATTTTGAACAGTGACTAAAGATGATGACAGGCAAGATAAACATGGTGGAATAATCTGGCTTCATGATTTCAAAAGGATTCATATTATACACTTGCTTTACCTTGGATAGAAGCCCAGGTCCTGGTAGAATCAGTGGCCTGTGGAAGTTGATGGTCAGATTTGTAAATTTCATAGGCCAAAAGTGAAGAGGTCTTACAACGTCAGTGCTTAAACTCTAGGTATTCAGCAATTCTGTCAATGAAGTTATTTTCATTCTTTAAACCTATTGGAATTATAGCAGTCAATAGCCCGTAACACAGAAAGGTATTTGGAAATAATTCAGTGGTTAAAAAGAAAAAGAAAGAAAAGAAAGTGAAACCATACTGTCAGAAATTCTTAGTCCTATTTTTGATATGCTTTTGCTTCCTTTTTAAAAAAATATAACATTGTCAAATTGGTTTCCACACAACACCCAGTGCTCATCCCAACAAGTGGCCTCCTCCATGCCCATCACCCATTTTCCCTTCTCCCCCACTCCCATCCACACTCAGTTTATTCTCTGTATTTAAGAGTCTCTTATGGTTTGCTTCCTTCCCTCTCTGTAACCTTTTTTCCCCTTCCCCTCCCCCAGGGTCTTCTGTTAAGATTCTCAAGATCCACATATGAGTGAAAACATATGGTATCTGTCTTTCTCTGACTTATTTCACTTAGCATAATACTCTCCAGTTCCATCCACGTTGCTGCAAATGATCAGATTTGCCAAGTAGTATTCCATTGTACACATAAACCACATCTTCTTGATCCATTCATCAGGTGATGGACACTTAGGTTTTTTTCCATAATTTGGCTATTGTTGAAAGTGCTGCGATGAACATTGGGGTACATGTGTCCCTATGCATCAGCACTCCTGTATCCCTTGGGTAAATTCCTAGCAGTGCTATTGCTGGGTCAGAGGGTAGTTCTATTGTTAATTTTTTGAGGAACCTCCACGCTGTTTTCCAGAGTGGCTGTACCAATTTGCATTGGTACCAACAGTGCAAGAGGGTTCCCATTTCTCCATATCCTCACCAGCATCTATAGTTCCCTGATTTGCTCATTTTAGCCACTCTGACTGGCATGAGGTGGTATCTCAGTGTGTATTGATTTGTATTTCCCTGATGATGAGTGATATTAAGCATTTTTTCATGTATTTGTTGGCCTGTATGGCTTCTTTGGAAGTGTCTGTTCATGTCCTTTGCCCATTTCTTCACTGGATTATTTGTTTTTTGGCTATGGAGTTTGGTGAGTTCTTTATAGATTTTGGATACTAGCTCTTTATCTGATATACCATTTGCAAATATCTTTTCCCGTTCCGTTGGTTGCCTTTTAGTTTTCCTGATTATTTCCTTTACAGTGCAGAAGCTTTTTATTTTGATGACGTCCCAATAGTTCATTTTTGCTTTTAATTCCCTTGCTTTGGAGATGTGTTGAGTAAGAAATTGCTGCGGCTGAGGTCAAAGAGGTTGTTTCCTGCTTTCTCCTCCAGGGTTTTGATGGTTTCCTGTTTCACATTCAGGTCCTTCATCCATTTTGAGTTTATTTTTGCATATGGTGTAAGAAAAAGTCTAGTTTCACTTTTCTGCATGTTGCTGCCCAGTTCTCCCAGCACCATTTGTTAGAGAGGCTGTCTTTTGTTCAATTGGATACTCTTTATTGCTTTGTCAAAGATTAGTTGGCCACCCAATTGTGGATCTAATTCTGGATTCTCTGTTCTATTCCATTGGTTTGTCTGTTTTGTACCATGCTGTCTTGATGATTACAGCTTTGCAGTAGAGGCTAAAGTCTGGGATTATGGTGCCTTTTGTTCTGGTTTTCTTCTTCAATGTTACTTTGGCTATTTGAGATCTTCTTGTGGTTTCATACAAATTTTAGGATTGTTTGTTCTAGGTTTGAGAAGAATGCTGGTGCAATTTTGATTGGAATTGCATTGAATGTGTAGACTGCTTTGGATAGTATTGATATTTAACAATATTTATCCTTCCAATCCATGAGCATGCTTTTGCTTTCTCGTTGTTTTCTTTACCCCCAAGATAGCACCATCTTTTAAAATACTTTTGTAGTTGTAAGAAAGTCATATAAATGGACCATGATTTCTGGAAAGGTGTAAAAAAAAAAAAAACAGGGACATCTGGGTGGCTCCGTTGGTTGAGCATCCAACTTTGGCTCAGGTCGTGATCTCACAGTTCATGGGTTTGAGCCCCGTGTTGGGCTCTGTGTTGACTGCTAGCTCAAAGCCTGGAGCCTATCTTTGGATTCTGTATCTCCCTCTCTTTCTGTCCTCCACTGGTCACACTCCGTCTCTCTCTGTCTCTCAAAAATAAATAAATGTAAAAAAACAAACAAACATACAAAACAAGCAACCACCTCTAGTGTTGTTTCAGGAGAGTTCTTACTCTTTAATGTATACTTTCCTTTCATCTCTCTCTTTTTTTTTTTTAATCATTCATTGTTTATGAGCCTTTTTCACTCTGTACTTTGCAAGTCCTGGCATCTCCAGAATTTTTAAGGAGAGTCCTAACTTGTTTAATATTCATAGAGTAAGTATCTCAGGGTAACTTTTCTGCAGATTCCATTCTACTAGGGACAAAACTCAGAAGCATTTTTAAGTTTAGCTGTTTGGATTCAGTCCAGTGACAACTCCAGTTTTTTACCTTTGATCCTAATATTCTCCAGCTCTTTCATTTTTTAAATATATGAAAGTTATTTTACAGCTGGACTTATAAACTAGTTTGCTCAGAAGGCAGCTAAAATCAAAATACTCTTAGTGATGTTGTCCTGATGTGCTGAAAATACATTTTTTTAAGTTTATTAATTTTGAGAGGGGGAGGGCAGAGAGAGAGGGAGAGAGAGAATCCCAAGCAGATTCCATGCCTGATACGGAGCTTGATCCCACAACCATGATTTCATGACCTTAGCCAAAATCAAGAGTCAGACGCTTAACCAACTGAGCCAGCCAGGTACCCCTGAAAATAAGTTTTTGAGCTGATATGTTAGAAAGCATTTTAGTTTCAGAGGAAGGCCACACTTTTTGTATAATTCAGCCAGAAAACATGCATAAATTGCAATTCATATTAAGTAAAGGGAAGGCAAAGGACCGGTAATGTTTCACTCATTCAGTAAGTATTTATTGAATATCTGCTAGGTGTCTACACTGTTCTCAGTCATATAGGAATGGAACAAGAACAAAACAACTCCTGCCTTCAGGCAGCTTATATTTTAGAGAGGGAAAACATACAATAAACAAGATAAATAGGAAAAATATATAACATGATAAAAAGTGGTAAATGTAAGACAAAAATAATACTGGTAAGGAGAGAGGGGCTTTTTGCTTGATTTCTCACTAGGGACTCCAATCAGCTCTGAACAATCTTGACTTCTTCAAAATGCTTTGGAGCTTTGGGGCTCCTGGGTGGCTCAGTCTGTTGAGGATCCAACTTCTGCTCAGGTCATGATCTCAGGTTCATGAGTTGGAGCCCTGTATTGGGCTCTCTGCTGTCAGTGTGGAGCCTGCTCAGGATCCTCTGTCCTGCCCCCGCCTCCTCTGCCCCATCCTTCCCCCTCTAGTATTCTTTCTCTCAGAAATAAATAAACCTAAAAAAATGATTTGACACTTACAAGACACTTAACAGGAAGCCTGAATAGAGTTCCAAGAGACAGGAATTGGGACTGGTGGTAGCTTCCCCAATTATCTGATTACTTAAAACCTTATGCATAGCCAGAACATGATTTCATACCCAGTATTCCCTATCTCCTGTACCTCCACTACCCTTTCTGCCCTACCAGTTGCTTTTTATTTACCCAATTAAAGTGAAAAGTCGGGGGGGGGGAGGTGAAGCACTAGCTGTATTTTTGCTTGTATTTTGAGTCTGATGCATTTTTTGAGCTTATGAATTAATTAAATTAAATTAAAGGTGGGGCGCCTGGGTGGCTCAGTCGGTTAAGCCTCCGACTTCAGCTCAGGTCAGAACTCATGTTTGTGGGTTCGATCCCCGCGTCAGGCTCTGTGCTGACAGCTCAGAGCCTGGAGCCTGCTTCTGGTTCTGTGTCTCCTTCTCTCTCTGACCCTCCCCGTCTCATGCTCTGCCTCTCTCTGTATCAAAAATAAATAAAA
>PJEM01005148.1:125501-136835 GCA_004023845.1 Helogale parvula | reverse complement strand
CATCACATTGAAGATTTCCTGCCATTCCTTCCTGGCCTGCCAAGTTTCATTAGATAGGTCTGTAACCACTCTGATAGGTTTCCCTTTGTATGTGAGGGCCCTTTTCTCCCTAGCTGCTTTCAGAATTCTCTCTTTATCTTTATATTTTGCCAGTTTCACTATGATATGTCGTGCTGAAGGCCGATTCAAATTGCGTCTTTAGGAGGTTCCTAGTGCCTCTTGAATTTGAATGTCTATTTCTTTTCCCAGATTTGGGAAATTCTCAGTCATAATTTGGTCAAGTATCCCTTCAGGCCCTTTCTCTTTGCCTTCCTCTTCAGGAATTCCTATGAGACGGATGTTGTTCCATTTGATTGTATCACTCAGATCTCGAATTCTCCTTTCCTGCTCCTGGATCAGTTTCTCTCTCTTTTTTTTCAGCTTCCTCTTTTGCTATAACTATATCTTCTAATTCACCTATTCTTCTCTCTGCCTCATCAATCCTTGAGGTGGCTGCCTCCAGTTTGTTATTCACCTCACCTATAGCCTTTTTTAACTCATCAGTTGATTCTTTGATGCTTTTCTCAACCCCAGCGATTAATCTTATGACCAGATTTTTAAATTCTTGATCTGATATGTTGTCTAGATCTGCCATGAGCATTTCTGTGGCTGTACTTCCTCCTGGAAGTTCTTCAGGGGAGAGTTTCTTTGTTTTGTCATTTTTGCTAGTTTTCTGTCTCTTGTCACCTTTAGAAAGCTCGTTGTGCACTGTGCACCTATTAATATTTCTCTGTTAAAAGAGGCTTATTGACTGTCCAGGGCCTGTCGTTTCAGGGAATGTTCTCTTAATGGTGTCTCTCGGTTTCTCTTGTTGTGCCTGTGAGTATTTTATTTCCCTATTCTGCAATATTTGGGACTCGCCTTCTTGCACACTTTGGCTTGTTTCTTGGTGCAGTCCTAGGAAGGAAATAGACACACACAGAGGGAACAGAAGCACACATACACACAGACAAATCAAACAAGGAAACATATAAAAAGGGGGAAAGAAAAGATAGAAAATGGAAAGGAAAGAGGCAAAAAGAAGAGAAGAAGAGAAAATAAAAAGAAAAGAGAAAAAAGAAAAAAAATAATAAAATATAGAAGGGGGTTGGAGACAACAAAGGACAGTAGACAGTTTAAAAGTGTATGACCAGTTGAGGGGAGAGGTAAAGATGAGATACAGGAGAATATATCTGGGTTGCAAGAAGGTGAAAAAGTAAGGGAGAAAGGAGAAAGGAAAATAAGGAGTAAAAATTTAAAAGAGTTAAGTAAAGAAAAAAAAAACAAAAAGGTAATTATAACAAAGAAATAAGTATGAAAAAAGTGGAGAAAGAAAAAAAATTTTAAAAAAAAGCAACAGCTCCCCCTCGTGGATAGGCTTGGTTTGATGTGGTAGGTCTTGGAGGCTGCTCTCAGAGGCTCCGCCGTGGTGTCTATGGAGATTAGAATGGAGGCATGCCAAGCTCCGCTGAACTAGGCACTGTAGGCCACTCTAATGAGTCCGATCTCCTTGGGCCGCAGTTGATCCGAGTTGTATTTTCCAGGCCCGCCTCGGTTCAAAGTTCCAGTCCATGCACCTTTGCGCTACCACAGATGAAATATATTTGTTTTGGTACCTGGCTTCTTAGGGGGAGGAATCAGTTTGTCTTGGTTCAGGCAGGGATTTCAGCTGCCCCTGCCTGAGGCGAAATGAGCAGCAGTAGGTGAAGTGCGCACCTTCACAGACCCAACTGCGGAGTCACCACCCCCAGCCAGGATCCTGATTACAGTGGGGGAAGGGAAAAAAAATTGAGTCTCTCTTGGCTTCGGAAAACTGTTGCTCAAGGCGCTGTGCGCTGCTGGAAATGAGCTGGGAGCTCCTGCACCCCAGCACACGCCCAGGCCTCCACCCACTGTCGACTCCCTGTCTGGGGTTGCGTAGGTGTGGGCCCTATTCTTTCCTGTGGGCACCCCGGATTTGGGATTCGCACAGCCAATGCAGGGGGGCGAGATGCGCTGTGGAAATGAGGTGTGTGGTCCCGTTCCCACAACTAAGTTTGAAGTGCGCACGCCCCTGGCGGGGCGCCCTGCTGCCACCGCCTCTTACCTCACCGTGGCCCACTGCTGCTGCCGCCACCGCTGCGGGCGCCTCTCAAAGTATGCAACCCTGGCACAGCCGCCGGGGCGCTACTGCTGCTTCCCCCCTCTCTCCGCCACTTCTCTCCCCGCCGCCGCCGCAGCAGCCCGCTGCTGCTGCTGCTTCCCTGCTGAGATAGCTTAGGGCTGGAAGCTGTTCCTTCCCTTGCACCACCCGGATTCGGGATTCCGGCTACCCAGCAGTTGTCTATGGAGTTCTTTACCTCTTCCCCAGAGACAGTACGTCTTCCCCAGTGACAGTACTATGAGCGTGTTCAGACTCTCTGTCTCTCCCCTTTGTCTCTGGGGCTCTGCGCGCTTGCCCTGCATTGGGCTGGGGATCCTGCCTCCCCTGCCCTTCCCGGGCTGGCCTGTTTTCAGATCTCCCCAGTTCACACTCACTCACTCAGGTATCCTTGAGGTTCTATTCTTTCTGGAGTTTGTATTTTCTCCTTCTGCTTTTGCAGATGAGAGTAATATCCTTCTCAGTTTGATAGATGGGGCGGACGGAGTTTACAGAGCTCCCTTTCTCTCCGCCATCTTGGCTCCCCTCCAAACAGCCCCCTTACATTACTTTTTAATCTCAGTTATTTTTCTTATTACTATTTTTGTCTAATAAATAAATAATAAATATATATCCAGAGCCATCAATATAGAAAAAAGCCATTGAATTCCCTCTGTATCATTCAAGAGGTTATGATTTCCCGTTATTAATAAGTATTTTCTATGGATTTCTTTTGCTAAGAAACTTTCTTCTTTGTTGTTTCATTTTCTTTTGCTAAGAAACTTTCTTCTTTGTTGTTTCATTTTCTTTTTTTTTAATTTTTTTAACATTTATTTATTGCTGAGAAACAGAGAGAGACAGAGCACGAGCAGTGGAGGGGCATAGAGGAAGGGAGACACAGGATCTGAAGCAGGCTCAGGCTCTGAGCTGTCAGCACAGAGCCCAATGCAGGGCTCAAACCCACAGGCCATGAGATCATGACCTGAGCCAAAGCCGATGCTTAACCAACTGAGCCTCTCAGGTACCCCTGTTGTTTCATTTTCCATTGTGGTGCTCCTCATTCTTTCTAGAAGATTCCATGTGTCATCCATTTTTCTTTCTTTTCAACTTAAAGACTTAACATAGCATTTAAAAATACAGTTCAGTGGTGCAACTCTACTGCAGTGCATTTTGTCTGCCTTCCACTGCTTGAATTTTCTAGGAGATTTATAGTGAAAGGCCTTTAATCCAATTTGAGGTAGCGTTTTGTGTATGGTATAAGAGAATGATCTAGTTTTATTTTGCATGTGACTAAACACTTTTCTCAATACCCTCTGTCAGAGAGGCTGTTCTTTCCCTGTTATATATTTTTGCTTCCTTTGGCATCAATTAATTGACCATATTGTGTGAGTTTATTTCTAGACTTTCAATTTTGTTCTGTTGATCTATGTGTCTATTTTTATATAAATTCCACACGGTTCTGATTACTCTGGCTTTATAGTATAGTTTCAAATCAGGTAGCATGATATTTCTAGATTTGTTCTTCTTTTTTAAGATTGCTTTGACTATTCAAGCTCTTTTTTGGTTTCATACAGATTTTAGGATTGTTTGTGTTTTATCTGTGAAAAATTCCATAGGGATTTTGATAGGAATTTTATTGAATCTGTAAATTGCTCTGAGTAGTATGGACATTTTAACAATATAAATTATTCTAAACAGTGAGCACACAATATCTTTTCATTTATTTGTGTCTTTAACTTCTTTCATCAGTATCTTGTAGTTTTCTGTGTTCACTTCTTTTACCCCTTTGGTTTAATATATTCTTAGGTATATAATTGTCTTGGATGTAATCATAAATGGGATTGCATTCTTAAATTCTTTTTTTTGATATTACATTGTTAGCATAAAGAAAGGCAACTGACTTCTATTTGTTGATTTTGTACCTTAAAACTTTTTCTTTAAATTTTTTTAATGTTTATTTATTTTCTGAGAGCAGGATAGAGTGTGAGTGGGGGAGAGGCCGAGAGAGAGACACACACACAGAATTCAGAGCAGGTTCCAGGCTCTGAGCTGTCAGCATAGAGCCAAAGTGGGGCTCAACCTCATGAACTGTTAGATCATGACCTGAGCCAAAGTCAGATGCTTAATCAACTGAGCCACCCAGGTGCCCCTGTACCTTAAAACTTAAACTCTGGTAGGCTAGAAGAGTGGAATGGTGGAACTCATTAATAAACTTTTTTTAATTAAGTAAATTCTACCTCCAACATAGGGCTTGAGTTCACAACTCCGAGATCAATAGACACATGCTCTACTGACTGAGCTGACCAAGCACCTGTAAAATATTTTCTAATATAAATGTAATGGAACACATTTTCACTAAGTGCTGCTTTTACTGCATTTTATAAATTTAATATATTATATTTTTATGTAAATAGCAATTATTTTCTAATTGCCTTTTTTACTTATTTGACCCATATGATTATATATATATATGTAAACAGATGAACTCCATTCATATTTTACACCATTTGAAAAATTACCCACTGGGTAAAAGGCCAAATATAACTTGTAAAAACATAAAATGTCTAGAAGAAAATTTAGGAAATCAAAGAAGAAATAAAAAAAAAAAACACATGGAAACAAATGAAAATGAAGATGCAGTGTTCCAAAACCTTTGGGATGCAACAAAAGTGGTCCTAAGAGGGAAGTATATAGCAATACAGGCTTACCACAAGGAGCAAAAAAAAAAAAAAGTCTCAAATAAATGATCTGACATTACACATAAAAGAGGTAGAAAAAGAACAAATGAAACCTAAAGTCAACAGAAGGAGGAAAATAATAAATATTAGAGCAGAAATAAATGATACAGGAGCTAAACAAACAAAACCACAGGAACAGATTAGTGAAAACACTAGCTGGTTCTTTGGAAAAAAATCAGTAAAATTGATAAACCTCTACTGACCCTTTCCCAAAAGAAAAAAGAGAAAAGACCCAAATAAAATCTCAGATGAAAAACGTAAAATAATATCAAACACCACAAAAACGGGGGGGGGGGGATGTGTCCTTGGATTAAGCAAAGATTTTCCCTCAAGAGAAAAATTATAAAGTTGATGGTATCAGATTTACAAACTTACCATTTGAAGGTCACTATTAAGAAACTAAAAAGAAACCACAGACAGGAAGAATAGGTTTACAAAATACATGTTGAAAAAGGACTTGTATCCAGTACATAAAAATCTGTCCAAACTCAATTATTTGAAAATAAACCAATAAACAAAAGACAATAACAAAGTTTGAAATGACTTCATACACACACACATACAAATATACAGATGTCAAATAATTACATGAAAAGATGTTTAATATCATTATCCATTAGACAAATGCAAAATAAAGTAGAATAAAATATCACAATACACATATTAGAATTGCTTTAAAAATTACAATAACAAGTTGGGGCACCTGGGAGGCTCAGTTGGTTAAAGGTTTGACTTTGGCCTAGGTCCTGATCTCATGGTTCATGAGTTCAAGCCCCAATGTCAGGCTCTATGCTGACAGCTCAGAGCCTGGAGCCTGCTTTGGGTTCTGTGTCTCCCTCTTTCTCTGCTGCTGCCCAACTCGTGTTCTGTCTCTGTCTCTGTCTGTCTCTTTCACTCAAAAATAAACAGTAAAGAAATATGTTTACAAAAAACCTATAGTAACAAGTAAAGTAAATTCAGTGACTGGAATGCTCAGACATGTCTGGAAGGAATACAAAATGAGGCAGTCACTCTAGAACTCAGTTTGGCATTCTCTTTAGAAAGTAGAAATACACATAACATATGACCAAATGGTCCCACTCATAGCTATTTATTCAGATGAAATGAAAAATTATTTTCACAGAAAACCTATACACAGATACTCATAGAAGTTTCTTTCGTGATCATAAAAAATCAGTAGGTTCCAGAGACCACCTGTGCTCAGTAGGTGTCTAAAAACTGACACAGAAGTATGTCAGGTGACCTCCTCTAGGTTCTAGTGTGGAATTTCTCAACAACTAGATTCCTTAAAGCTGAATGCCACTTTGTTTTTGGTGAAGAGAACCAATAAACCCACCTCTGCGTCTGCCATGTCTAGTGATTCAATTCCCAAATTTGTGTTTCCTGAACCCATAACTGGAGGCCGTCTTACATTTCATCCTGGTTTCCAAGCTGAAGCACTTTCACCGTGGGATATAATTTGATTTTTAGTGTCGTCAAAGCCAAGAAATACTACCTGTTCCTTCTGCTGGTGGGATAGCGGGGGGAAAATATCACTCTTTTTATGGTGTTACGAGACTTCTCATGTTTCATTCATAACAGTTTTTACTTAACTTAGAAAAAGTCCTTTATCTTAGAAAGACAGGGGATTTCAATGTGGCGACTTCGCGTTCTCCATGATGGTGTGTCAGCAGGCAAATAAAGGCATTACTATATGAGGGAGCCGTTCCATTTTGTTATTTTTCATTCTTTTACTTTGAACCTAGTTGTTTCTTTATATGGAAAGATAGTTTCTTGAAAACAGCAAGTTAAGACATTTTTATAAATATGACAATCTCTGAATTTCATTGGAGTGCTTAAATTACTTACATTTAATGTACTTATTCATGTGATTGTATTCACTTTACCAGCATGGTGATTATTTTCTATGCTTATCAAGAGGTTTTTTTCCCCTTTTTCTCTTTCCTACCTATTTAGTAGGTTGAACTTATTTTACTCCGTTTCTTTTCTTTTACTCTAATTATGCATAATTGTTTCATTTTTTGTGAGAAGGAGAGAGTGATCAGGGAAGTGGGGCAGAAAGAGAGAGAATCTTAACCAGTCTCCATGTTCAGTGCAGAGCCTGATGCAGGGCTTAATCTCACAACCCTGGGAGTGGGACGCTCAACCAACTGAGCCACACAGATGCCCCTGCTGTGCTTTCTATAATGGTCGGTCAAGGATTTACTATATGCCTCTTTAACCAGTCACAGTCTGCCTTCAGAAAACATGACACCATTTTACATATATTGTAAGAACCTTACAAAAAAACATTTACATTTCCCCAGTGCTACCCCTTGAACTATTGTTGTCATTCTCTTTCTATATATATATTTAAATCCCACAATACATGGATCATATTTTTGCATTAAATTTTCAATTACTTTTTAAAGATTTCAAACGAGAGAAGGAGTGACTTTTATATTTCATCACATCCATAATAATAAGTATGTATTCTGTATCATTATAATGTCCCGTCTCTTGAATTTTTCTTTCTGACTGAAGGATATTTGTTAACAATATTGCAGGTGTATATGATGGTGATAAATTCTCTTAGTTTCAATTTGCCCAAAATTGTATTTAACCTTATTTTTAAAATAGATTGTATAGACTTCTAAGTTGACAGTTTTTGCCTCTCAGCTCTGAAGATGTTGTCACTTTGTTTTCTGGTCTGCATATCCTCTCATGTGAAGTTGGTAATACTTCTTATAATTTTTTGGTCTAAAAATAAGGTATATTTTTACCCACCTCAGTCTGCTTTATAGATTTTCACATTTATTAATGTTCTTTAGTAATTTTATTGTGATGATTTCCACACTTGGTGATTGTTGAATCTTTTGCATCTGTAGTCTATTCTCATCAAATAAGGAAGTTTTCTTTCATTATTTCTTAAAATGTTATTTTTTAGGGGTGCTTGGGTGGCTCAGTTAGTTAAGCATCTGACGTCAGCTCAGGTCATGATTTCTTGGTCTGTGATTTCCAGCCCTGCATCAGGCTCTGTGCTGACAGCTCAGAGCCTGGAGCCTGCTTTGGATTCTGTATCTCCCTCTCTCTCTACCCCTCCCCTGTTCGCTTTCTCTCTCTCTCTCTCTCTCTCTCTCTCTCTCTGTCTCTCAAAAATAATAAATATTAAAGAAATTAAATATTATTTTTATTTTAGGTTTTTGTTCCTATCTGGATCTCAAATTGCATTTATTTTTAACTGTTATTTTCCCCTGGGTCAATGATGCTTTGTTCATGTTTAATCAGTCTCTTTCTCTCTCTGATGTTTGGTAGTTTCTATTGCTACTTCTTCAACTTCACTGTTAATTTAATCTGGATTTCTAAATTTTATATTCATTCATTTATTTATTTATTTAATTTTATAGGGAAAGAGCAAGCGGTGGAGGGAGGCAGAGGAGGAGAGAGGGAATCTCACACAGGCTCCGTGCTATGTGTGAAGCTGGATGCAGGGCTTGAACCCACCACCCCAGGATCATGACCTCACCTGAAATCAAGAGTAGATGCTCAACTGGCTGAGCCCCCTGGGCACCCCTACTCTGGATTTCTAATAAGCTCTTAATCACACCCAAATTACTTTTTTATTTTAGATATTAGATTTTATCCCTTTATGTTCCATTTAACTTTTTAAAAATGTATTTCTAATGTTTTTCCTCATCGTGCTCATGCTTTTCTCTACGTTCTCCAGCATACGAAGCGTATTTACAGTGGCTGCCTTAAATACTATGTTTACTAATTTTATCATCTTTGTCAGTTATGTGCTTATTTTTATTCTGATTTATCTCTTGGCTTTATATTTCTGTTTCCTCATGTAATTCATGATATTTTGCTGGATGACAGAGACTGTGATTTTACATAGCTGGGTGCAGAGTTTCATTCTGTTCCTTTAATAGTGTTGATTTTTGTTCTAGAATTCTGCTAAGTTATTTAGAATGAGTTTTACCTGTGCAATGCTTGCTCTTGATCTTCATTAGGGCCAGACTAGAGCACCCTTCAGTCTAGAGCTAATGCTGCCCCTCTTCCCCCAGGGAGGACTCTGCCAAACACTCTGTGTATTTCAGTGTCTCCATGTCCCATCTGGTAGGACGGAGACTCTTTCTGGCTCTTTGCGGACTCGGAGTTGTGCAGCCTAGTCCTTTCCGTGGTCCTTTCCCTGGCACCACTGAGTTCCACCTCATACATGAAAATTCAGGAGACTCTTCCACAGCTCTGAAGCTCTCTTTTTGTCTTCCTGTCCCCTCAGTGGTGCTCTGCCCCTTAAACTCTAGCCGCCTCACCCCCGGCAGATTCTGATCCGTCACCTGAACTCTAAGAGAATGTTGGGCTGTATTTGTTCTTGTTCTCCCCTGACTGGAAAACTGTTTCCCCGCCTTCAGCTGCAGCTGTGATGGGACTTACCTTGTTGGCGCCCCTGTGCTAAGAATCACAGCACTCTGTGGCCTGTCAGACGATTTATGAAGATAATGGTTTCATATATTCTGTGTAGTTTACGAGTAGTGTGCTGTATGAAGGCAGTGAGCACAGGAGCAGATAATTCACGGAAGAAGACGACCATGGTCGTGTATTTAACTTGACACAGGTTATAAACCCCGGTTAAATATGTTTTAGTCATTCAGTCTGCACTTAGAGGGGATATTTAGAGACTCTGTGTTTGAAAGTAATTGACAGAATTGAGAAACTTGTTTATTTGTTTTTGTAGACTTTATTTATAGAGAAGTTTTAGGTTCATGGCAAAACTGAGCTGAAAAACAGAAATATCCCACATGTATATGAGAGATATACCCCCAACCCCATTCCATGGATAGCCTTTCCCATATCCCTATCCCCCATGAAAATTGGTTACAGTATCTTACAATTTGTAACTAATATGTCACATTTGATGAGTTTACCCGAGGCACATAATTATTGCTCAAAGTCGACAGTTTACATGAGGTTCACTCTTGCCATTTGACATCCTACGGATTTGGACAAATGTATAGTGACATGTATCCACCATTATACCATCATGCAGAGAACTTTGCCTGCTCTGAAAGTCCTCTGTGCTCGGCCTGTTCACCCCTGCCACCTGTCCCCCAACAATCCAAACCCTGGCAACAACTGATCTTATTATCTCGATAATTTTGCCTTTTGCAGAATGTCATACAGTTGGGATCACACAGCATGTCGCCTTTCACATTGGCTTCCATCGCCTAGTAGCACACGTTGACTGTTTCTCTGTGTCTTTTCATAGCTTGGTAGCTCATTTCTTTTTAGTGCTGAGTAATATTCTGTGGTCTAGACGCACCACAGTTTATTTATTCATTCACTTAGTGCACAAGAGCTCAGCCATTTCCGCATTACAGCAACATCCACACCCAGGGGTTTGCATGGACATAGGTTCTGAACAACGTTGAATAAATACCAAGGAGTGTGACTGATGGAATACATTGTAAGAGTATGTTTAGTTTTGTGAGAAACTGTCACACTGTATTCTGAAGTGGCTATAAGATTTCACATTCCCACCAGCCCTGAATAAAGAGCCCCGCTGCTCCACATCCTGGCCAGGATTTGGTGCTGTCAGAGTTCTATATGGCAGCCATTCTGATACGTGTGTAATAGTATCTCGATGTTGTTTTCTTTTGTTTTTTAAAAATTTTTTATTTTTTATTTTTTTGAATATAATACAGTTTATTTTTTAACATATGCAGTTATTTTCCATCATTTACAATACAGTAGTTACAATGACACTCCAAACAGAAAAGCAAAGTAAAAAATCAAAACCCCAACTTCTGTTTCATGTAATATAGACTTCTGAAGTGGCGATCGTTACATAGCAGCTTATCTATGATACATTCAAGATACATGATACAATTTATTACTTGCCCATAAGCTACAACACAGCCTGCTTAATACCTTTCCTTAAATTCCACCTCTATACTACAATATACTTGAGGTCCATGCAAAAAAGTAGCTACTTTTTATATAGGAAATGGATGATTAAGTCTTCGGTATTGTAAAAGCAACTTCATTTAAACGTAACCACCCCCACCACCAAAAAAAGAAAAGGAAAAAAAAATAACAAAAATAATAAGGGAAAAACCCAAGACACACTTCCTAGGGGAAAAAAAAACAGCATGTAATTTCTGTCCTTGATGGAATGTATTAAATAAGCAAACACCACCAACAAGCAAAACAAGTACTAAAATGTAAAAACATTAAAAAAAAGAAAACCCTCTCACATGCATAAATGAAAGATTGCACACAACTCACATCTTTTCAAGCTTCAATAGTAAATATTCTGCTACTATGTATTAAATACTGCATGGTTTGCCCAAGCTAAGATGAAACCACATCATGAATCAATAAGCATTTTGCATTTTCTTTCATTATCTACTCAAAGTCATGCCTACTGCACCTCTAAACATTTCATTAAATCCAATTATACAGCAAACACTCCCAAAA
>PJEM01005148.1:11862-125401 GCA_004023845.1 Helogale parvula | reverse complement strand
GCTTAACAGTATATAAAATGCTGTGTTGTGACAGGTATCAACTATCCATTAGATACTGAATCAATTTTTCTTAAGCACTACTAACTACTTGCTTTTCTTGAAGCTAGATCATTCTGAAAGTTTCCTGTTAGACCTATGAGTGCAAACATATGGTATCTGTCCTTCTCTGCCTGACTTATTTCGCTTAGCATGACACGCTCGAGGTCCATCCACTTCCCTATAAATGGTCTTATTGTTTTCATTTGCATTTCCTTGATGATCTTGTAGGTGGAGTAACTTTTCATGTACCCATTTTCCATCTATATACTGCCTTTAGCAAGGTGTCTCTTAAGGTTTTCGGCCCATTTCTAATCAGTTTGTTTCCTATTGTTTGGTTTAAGAGTTGTTTGTTACTCTGGATAACAGTCCTTAATAAGGTATTTCCTTTGCCTATATTTTGTCCCAGTCTGGCTGGTCTTCTCAAATTAAACTTATTATTTTTTTAACGAAAACAAAGATATGATTGGAAATTTCAGTTGCTATTGTATGTATAATAAATGTTCTAGGAGCGCCTGGGTGACACATTCATTTTACAGTCTGACTGTGGCTCAGGTCATGATCTCACGGTTTGTGAGTTCAAGCCCCGCATCAGGCTCTGTGCTGACAGCTTGGAGCCTGGATCTGCTTCAGATTCTGTGTCTCCCTCTCTCTCCCTGCCCCACCCCCACGTATGCTCTGTCTTTCTCCCTCCCTCAAAAAATAAAATAAAATAAAATAAACATTAAAAAAGTTAAATAAATGTTTTAAAATTTTGTGGGAAGCAGCTAAGATCTCAGCTGCTTCGCCATTTTGCTAGCCAGACTTGTCACTCCCTGAAGGGAGTTGCAAAATGTCAGCGAAACCAGAGACCAAAGATCAACCGCCTGCAGGCAGGGTAGTATTCGGCCCCTCAGGTGCTGTGCTAAAACAATTTAGTCTGGTTCCTCTTTCACTCCAGTCTTAATCTCTTAACCCTGTTTCCTAGCAACCGACCTACATGACCTACGTCACCTACATCAGCTATGTTAGCTACCTTAGCTACGTAGTTTGCTCCGCCCTGAAAGCCTTTATAAGAGACAGTTCTCTCAATAAACTCTCTCTCCCTTGCCTGACCAGAAACCGTGAGTGTTGTGTTTTATTCTCTGTGCATCCCCTTTTCCTGTTTTCTCTCTCCCTCCCTCAGGAGAAGAGCCCGTGTCGATCCTCCGCCCCTTGGGCCGGAGTGGCCGGGGCTGGACACAACAAAATTTTACCATAGAAATAGTTTATTTTCACATTTATATCTTTTTTGCATTTCAGTGCCTGTTGCATTAAAAGGAAACATGAACATGTCACACCTTTATTGTTACTTAATTCTTCTGGATTTTATGTGCTTAGGATTATTTAGATTCGTGTGCTCTATCACAAGCAGCCTGTTTACACAGGGGACATATTTTCAGAGGAGATTAATCTACAAAGGTGTTTTTCCAGAAACATGGCAGAATTGTGAAATGTGAGACCACAGAGCCATTTCAATGGGAAGATAGCACAAAGACAACACGGGGAGAATTCCCTTCTTTCTGCAAACACCTTGGGGTGTTTTCTTTGCAACTTTTCTTACTTCACATTATGTGTTTGAATTACCAAACCTGAAAAAGTAATTTATAGTCTCCAACTTGCAACTGATGCTATTACTTTGTATAAAATACCCACTTTAAAAGATACTTTCCTATTGAGGGTCCGTGGATTATTTCTTATCTTTGACATTAGAAACCATGTCACTGTGAAATGTCCTATACATATCTCCTCGTGCAGGTTCATAAGAGTTACTCTTCACGTATAACTTGTAAGTGGGATTTCCTGGCTGTGGGATATAATCGTCTTCAACTTTACTCAGTATTATCAAATTCCACTTCAAATGTCAATCATAATTCAGGTTCACACCAGTAGAGTGTGAGAGTTCCTACTGGTCCAGATCCTCACGGTCGGTTTTTCAGCTTTCATTACTGTAAAGGTCTGTGCAAGCACAGCGGGTCGCAGAGAAGGGCCCGGTTACCTCGACAGTTGTGCGGGTCTCCACAGAGACTGGGAATAAAGCCGGAAGGAATGAGGGCCTGAGCCAAGGCAGGGATGCTGGGGCTAGAAAGGAAAGATTGGGTCATTAAGGTGCAGTTGGAAGCTACTAGTAAAAACTGAAACAAGGAGAATCAGTCACTTTAAAACTGTGCAAATATAGGAGGGGGCGTCAACTTGTATGACATAATGAGTGTAGGTGAGTGTAGGTGAGCATCTCCTGTCCACCGGGAGATGGAGCGTGGGGGCAGGGCAGCCTTTGCCTGGACTGTATGTTGTGAAATAAACACGTTTTGCATGAAAAACATGAGACCCAACATGTGCACGTGTTTGGGTGCCATTTGTTTCCCTTCATCCCACAAAAATATAGATGAGTGTCCTAGGGTCACCCACGTTTCTAGAATTAATAGAATTTAAACTTAGATCTCTCCTTAGTTTGACCAGGGAGAATAGTTCAGGGAGGAAACAGAGAGAAAATCTGGTTATGATTACTGAGCTGCCATTCACTCTATAGATAGCACTTAAAACTTTAAACCTATACTCCAAGTGTTTCCCCTACGAAGGACGTGATTCATTCAGGAAAATAAATAGAACAGTGATCTTGCTACACTAATTATGTGAGTTCTCACTATAATTACCATAAAATTATGTTACAGTAATTTTCCGTACTCCACTAGGGAAAATGAAGTTACTTGGAATCATAATGGCAAATTAGACGGTATCTTATAACAACATGAGATAGCGTAAGTCATTTGGGTCACTGAATATGTGTTATGTCCCCAAATGCATCCTCTTCATTGTCTGATTAAATAAAAATCATATATTCATACTTGAATTTAGCCTTACTCCAACCCAATGTATAATATATGGTGAGACTCAGAGAGTTACAGAAGTAATAGTAAATTTAAGAGTTTTACTCCTTTGAGGGGTGTCTGAGTGGCCAGTCGATTAAACATCTGACTCTTGACTTTGACTCAGGTCATGATCTTACGTGTCCTGAGTTGGAGCCCCACATTGGGCTCTGGGCTGACAGTGCAGAGCCTGCTTGAGATTCTCTGTCTCTCTCTCTCTCTCAATAAATAAATAAATAAATAAATAAATAAATAGATAAATAATAAATAAATAAACTTTAAAAAAAGATTCTGCCCCTTGAGAGGACAAATCCCACACATGGGAGATGGGGATCAGAGGAATGGGGTTGGTTCAGCTCGCTGGTTTGCACACAGATGGGATGCATCTTGGTTTCCATTCACTAAAGCCATAGTAATTCTTTTTCTTTATTTTTAAGAAAACTGAAATCATACCAAGTTTATTTTCTAACCTTAATGATACAAAACTAAAGATCAACAATAAAAACAAAAGCTAGGAAACCTACCATGTAAATATTCAATATTCAATATGTAAATATTAAATAATATACTACTGCACAGGAAATGGACCAAATAAGAAATCAAATGTCAACTCAAAATATGTCTCAAAACGAAAGAAGAAAACCACATCATTCCAAAACCTATGGGATGCGGCAAAAGCAGATGTTGGGGTGAAGTTTATGTTATAAATGCTTGTATTAAGAAAAAAGTTAAAATGAAAAGCTCAACATTACAACACAAGGACCTAGAAGAAAAAGAAACTTAGTTGAAATTTAGTAGAGGAAGGAAATACAAAGAAAAATGAAAAATAAGTGAAATAGAGACCAGAATGATTCTGAACAATGACATCACATTGAAAGTAATGACCACTGTCTCCAAAAAAAATAAACACCCTGGCAATGCTTGAACTACGTTAACCAAGAAAACAAATAAGCCTCAAAAACCAAAATAAGAAATGGAAGAGAAAACGATACAACAGATAACCACCAAGATGCATAGTGTGATAACAGATTATAATAAACAATTATATAGTAACCAATTAGCTAACTTAGAAAAAACCAGATAAACCCTAAAAATGCACAGGTTACCAAGACTGAATCATAGATCCTGAATTCAAGAAATCGGAAACCTTTTTAGACCAATAACAATAATGAAAGTCGAATTAAGAATGGTAATCCTTAAAGTCTGATTCTTCCAAACTGTAGCATCAGTACCCATCAGTGACAGCATATCTTGAAGAGAGATTTGTGGCATAACAGGAAAAAATAGTGGGTTATTTGTTTTGTTATGTTTTCATAGAAGCCTAAGTCTGAATCTAGGATCTGCCATTTACTCTTGAGTTTTGGATTCTTTATTGATAACATGGGTGTGATATTTCCATTTCACAGAGCTACTAGAGAAAAAAATATATATCATATAAAGTGTCAAGTAGAGACCCTATTACATAGTTGATTTTTAGTAAAAAAGTCATCTCGTAGCTCACGGTGTCGTCCCAAGTATCTGTCCAAAAAGGGGCTGATCACACAGCATTTTTCTCTTTAACAAAATCCCAGGTGGGACCATATTAATCGTCGCATACAAACAATTCCTCTGCATGTTGACTGAGTGGTTTTTATAAGATGCCTTCCTATCATCCACTTCTCAGTAGTTCTGTGGGGAGCAAACAACACGGTAAATGGGAAATCTGGTGTGTGCTGTAACATTGATGAGTTATTTTCAGACACTGTGTCAGCCCCCTAACCCGTTCCCCACCAGAAATCATTTTACACTGGGGTGGAAACAGAGGTTCAAATTGTAATGACATGCCCACAGTAATACAACTCTTAAGACAAAACTAGACTTTGAACCCTGATCCTCTGACACTTCTGTTGTGTATACCTCTCATCCATGCCTCTAGTATAGCCCAGAATAATCCTACCTTGGGATACAAGGACCCAGATCTCATTTCTCTCCATGGAATAGGATTTTGGAACCCTAGAGATGATTAGTTGCCAAATTGACAGAGAAGATAAAATAATATGTCCAGAAAAATGGATGTGCCCCTTTCAGAAAATGTTAGAATTGCCAGGAAAAATTGGGGACTACATTCTGAGGCCACTTGTATTTAGCGATTATTATATGATTATGAAAGCCACCTCTAACCAGAGTCTGTAAAACACCCATAGTGCACTAGCATTTTAATAAGAAATATAATTCAAAGTTATTTCCAAGTTACAAGATAAAATACACTTCCAGTTATAAGATAAATAATGGCCATGTGCTGTAGAACATAATGGTTATAGTTCGTTACTGCTGTGTGGTATATTTGAAAAATGTTAAGAGAATAGATCCTAAGAATTCTCATCACTAGGAAAAAAGTCTTGTCTTTTTAAATCTACCTGAGATAATGGATGTTATCTCAATTTATTATGGCAATTATCTACAGTATAGAGAAGTCAAGTCATTATTCTGATGATGCTGAATTTACACAGCAATGTATGTCAATTATAGATCAATAAATTTGAGTAAAAATGATAAAAAGAGGTGTTTCCATTACCTTACAAATACGTTTGAGTTTTATTTTTTCATGTTGTCTAGTATTTCTCCAACTAGTATAGCTGAGTTCTATTCGAGCAAAAGATCTGAAGGTAATACCTAAAATGGATGATGTCTCATTGTTTGTAAGCTATGGGTACATGGTGACTTTTGATTTGAAAAAAAAAATTATACATTGCACACGATTATTTTAATCCCAAAACAATGGCATCTAACATTATTTTCATATACTTCATTTTATTAGTCAGTGGTCCATAACAGACCCCCATTTGGGGTACATTTTCGTGTAAAAGGAAATATTACATGGTATAAATAACCCAGTGAGAAGAATAAGAAGAATCATGCTTGATACCTGGCTTTGAATATTTCCAACGGTGAAGTCTTCCTATATCATTCAAATTGAACCTCACATGTGTGTTCTTATCATTTAACAGGAACAAGGTGTATAGACATTAGTACATATATTCCAGCTCACACAGTTTTAAAATATTATCACCAGGAGACCACTATGATTTATAGTTTGTGATCATTCTGTCAATAGACTTAAAATAAATGGACATACTTCGAGATGTAACAGGCACAGGACCTGAGAACTCAGATTATAATGGCTTCGTTCAACGTCACATAATTATATCATACTAATATTTTAGCTCCACATTAGCTTCTTGGTATTATTAAGGCTTATAAAGGATCTTCTATCTCATTCATCTTCATTATTCTTCTCAGTTTTGGTCTGAAACCAGGAGGATTTCTTTGCAGTCATCATTAAGTCGTCGTACGCAAGTGACCATAAACGTGCATTTTTTTAAAGAGTTGGTTCCTCCATAAATCAGATTAACATCTACTCTCAAGCATTAAATCACCCACCAAGCTCACCAGCCAATCTGCAGATTCTATAATCATGGCTCAGCTGCTGACAAAAGTTGTGCCCTCCCCTTGATGGCTTCTGAATGGTTTTGCAAGGTGTTTGGTCTGTGGCAAGCAGTGGACCCAGTGATGCCGGTGGGATGGCCGTGCGCACTAGACCGGGTCAGACGATGATAGCTAACAGTACACAATACCCCTTCCTGTGGGCTAATGCTTCAAAGATCTGAGGATCAAAATTATGCCTGTGGAAGGTGTACCCTTAAGAGCTATGAATCTGTTGGCATTAGAGATCTGAAGAACTGAAGTTCCTCATCTCCCAATACCTTAAACACTGCGTGTAGTGACTTAGCAACATATATATTTTGTATGTGATATGTATATGTAAACATATAGATTTACATGTGATGAGAACATACATGTGTGTATATATGCATACATATTATATATTCACATATGTGTGTTTATTATATGTGTTAATATATAATGTGTATTTATTATATGTTTTACACATAATCCTGTGGCCTTGTATTGACTGTGGCACTTCTGTACTCTGCATTTTCTTTCACCCACAATATAAAATGCAATGACCATAAGACCTAGTGAAAAGACTTTGTCTTTTTGCAATCCTGCCTTCCTAAAGATAATCAGGTGCAAATCCTAGATTCTTCTAGGGTGTCTTGCAGGGAAGAGGAATCTGTATTGAGGGGTAAAGGCAATCCTGGATTTATACATTCAGTTTCCATTTCTGCTTAGTTTATTTTCATCCACAAAAGACGAGTATTCAGAATCAGCCGGAAGTCAAAGTTGTGCAGGAGATAGAATATATGAATTAGGAGTCATTTTCTCCAAATTTCCCCTAGCTCTAAAATTCTGTCTTATTATAAGGACTTATCAAATTCATTCAGTTACATAATTATTTGAAATAACCTGGATGCATTCTGTATCTACTCCCGCAACCCTGAAAATCTCGATAATTTTTTTAGAACCCAAATTTTACCTTGCAGATTGAACAGTTTATAGATACGCCACGAGATGAGGTTTCTAAGACAAACAAGGTAGGACTGGCTTCACTTGTGTCATCGGTAGAACCAGGACAGCGACCATTACTCTGTAGAATGTACATTAAAATAAACTATAAAAGTATTTTAAGAAAAACAAGCTAAAAAGATTGTTGTTCATATTATTGCTTACATACATGTGTATATATAATTGCACATGATATTTAATAAAATTACATACATATTTACATAAAAGTATCTGTGGCTTTAATAGCTAAGCTAACATAATTTTATTTATGGTAGTAGGAAAAAAAAAACCATTTTCTCTCCCCAAAAGTAACTGTGATCCCGCAGGTAGCCTGCAGACTTCCAATACCATCGAAAAGTTTTTAAACCATGTTAAATCTTGCATTTTGAAATGACAGAGCATCCTGTGTGGCGAAGCCCTCTCTGTGGAAATGAGTTTCTGGAAGACTCATCTCAGCAAACGCTGTAATTTTCTCCCGGCCGGCCATTTCCGTTCCCCTTCGTGTGCACTTTTGTCTGATGGAAAAGTTCCCCTCTGTGGCACAGCCTTAGAGATTCAGAAGTTCGGCTCCTGAAGAATTGTTTCTCAAAAAAATATTCAAAATGCGTTTAAGGATGATGGAGTGTCTGTCTCTCTCTTCCATCTCCTGACACTAGACAACGAGACAGCCGAGGGCCCAGCGAGGGCCGGGCACTTTCATCGTCGTCAGAGCAGTTGGCAGTGAGCTTGGGGCCCAGCCTGGCAGAGCCACGCTCCGTCCTGTGGTTCGCAGATGATTTGGTTAATGAGCACAGGCTCCCTTTAAAGCGCCTGCCTTTGGACAGATCAAACCTGTTTGCATTCTAATTGCTCTCCTTGGTGGCTCATGCTTTCATCCGTTGCCTTTTCTTCTAACAGGATCTCAAACTTGCACAGCCCTGCTTACGAGATCCCTGGACTAAACCACCCCGAGCTCTGGTTCTTTCTTGGAGGTAGCCTGATAGGCAGACGGAGACCTGTGCCCTCACCCTGACTCAGCCACGCCAGAGGCATTAACATTGCACCAACGACTTTGCCTCTGAAACTCTATTTCCCTATTAGCAAAATGAAGATTTTGAACAAGGTAGTTCTAAGATCCTTGTTATTCCTAAAATCAAAGTAACTTTTTTTTTGTGGCAAACTTTAGAGATTTAGAATCTGTGTATTTTCAACCCAACTACAAAACTTTCCGTGCTCTACACAATTTAAAATTCTATTCTATGAAACTTCTGCTTGATCAGATAGCCACAAACCCAAGTGCATCATAGGCTGGGCTTCAGGGAGTTAAAAATATCCTTAGGATCAAGCTACCATAGTTTAGACTTCTTTTTCTTTTCTCAGACTTCAGCAGTTTTAACAAAGCAGACATCGCTTAAACCGTGGTGACAAGAAAATAGATACTAAAAAACAATGTATGGATGGAAAGATGGGCTGATGGATTCATCTCTACGTGTACAAAGTTAATACTGAGTGCAAGGACATGTGGGGCTGTGCTGTTTGAAGCTAACTGAGCCAGGAGGTCAGCGCGGGGAAATACTGTATTTTTCTCATGCAGAAATGAGGATGAATGCCACAGAAAAAGGCCAACAAGAAACTTAGTATGATGAGAATTTTATAAGTGATAAGAACATTTTTACAAAGAAGTGGGGAAAGAGTCGCTCTGCAATCCTGCTAAGAATAGTAATTAATTATTTGGAAAAAGACGCAATTAGAATTTCTCCTCAGACTCTCCACCCTCCTTAGAGGTACCTGGGTTTCGAAGCCATGAGAACTAGAAGCAACTGAAAGAATATTTATCTGCACAAGGGACGAGGAAAGACATCTGAGGATCACCAGATCAATAGATTTGTGAATTTTAAATCTCCTCTGTCAACAATTAGCATGAAGAAAATGAACCACAATCAACCGATCTCTATTCATGCTGTGGGTACCAGCAGCTTATTGCTCTCTCTCGCTGACTAGTGCTACCCTGGAAGAATAATCAGATTGCTTATGGATAAAGTTGCTGCAGGCATTTTGGAACAGTGTGTGTGTGTGTGTGTGTGTGTGTGTGTGCGCGCGCGCGCGCGCACGTGTGCGCATTTCTTTATTTTCTTTCTCTCGTGTAAGTACCTAGGCGTTGGCTTTCTGGGTGATATGCTGGGTGTATGTCTAATTTCTACGAGCCCACCAGGCGCCTTATAGAGTAGAATGTCATCGTGACACTCCCACCAACAAGGTTTGCGTGTCCCATTGGCTCTGCCTCTTTGCTAACATGTTGTGCTCTAACTCTGTTCATTCTTCACACATATTCTAATGGTGTGTATTTCACTGTGGTTTAATAGGCATTTCCTTGATTACTAATGATGCGGAGCGCGTATGTGTTTTATGAGCGTTTGTATATTTTCCTTATGGAAAGTGTCAGCTTAAATGTTTTCACAGGTTTACTCTATTTGTTCCTGTGAGTTTTTTAAATGCTGTGTTGTAAGGGATTTTTTGTGTCTCTAAGGTGCCGGCCCTTTGTCCAATACATGTTTCATCATTATTTAAGTATTTTCTCCAACTCTGGGACTTGCTTATTCATTTTCTTTACAGTGAATTTTGATAAATAGAAATTTTGAGTCTTTAAAACATGTGTAAAGTCTAATTTATCACTTTTTAAAATCATTGTTCATCCGTGTGATTTGTCTAGGAAAACTTGGCTTGCTAACAAATGATGGATTTTTTCTCCCATAGTTTTTCTCTAAACCCTCATTTTTTTTCTTTTACATTAGGTCTTCGATCCACTTTCACTTAATTTGTGCATAAGGTGTGAGTTAGGGGTTGTTTTTTTATTTTTCCTTTTTTCTTTTTGTGGATACTCATGTATCCCACCATCATTTTTAGAAAGATTTTTCCTTCTCTGAGGGGTTATTTTTGGCACTTTTGTTAAAAATTGCACATATGTGTCTATTTCTGAGCTCTCCGTCCTGTTCCTGGTTCTACTTGTTACTTCCCATGCCAACCGCCCTCTGTCTCGGTTATTGGTGTTTTTAGAGTATCTCTTGAAGCTAGAAAGTATGGGACCTATAATTATGATCTTTCTTTTTTTTCAAGCTTGCTTTGGTTTTTGTTTTGAGTTTGGATTTTAAGTCCCTTTGTGTATGGGGGGGTGTGCACCTGCGCACATGTGTGTGTAAGATATATGTGTGTGTATAAATAAATAATATCAGACTATCTTTCAGGGCCTTTAATAAAATCCTCCTGGAATTGGTAATGCATATTCATACTGCTTCTATGCATATCACCTTCTCCCCACCCCTCACTTCTGCTCTTTGCAGTCACCTCAAAAATCAGTTATAGACACCCAGCTCTGATTTGGGCAGACGAGGAAGTTCTTCATGTCCATTTCCCTTCACTGGTCTCATGTCTTACTCAATGTGTGCGTTCTCTATCTGCATATTTTTTAATATGTCATAAACATATTTTTAAAGCCTCACTTAAATCTTTACCAAAATTGTAAATTAGATTAGAAGTCAAGCTTTGAGGCACCTGGGTGGCTCCTTCAGTTGGGCATCCAACTTCAGCTCAGGTCATGATCTCACGGTCCATGGGTTCGAACCCTGGGTCAGGCTCTGTGCTGACAGCTCAGAGCCTGGAGCCTGTTTCAGATTCTGTGTCTCCCTCTTTCTCTGATCCTCCCCGGCTCACCCTCTGTCTCTGTCTCTCAAAATAAGGACAAAAAAATAAATAATAAAATTTAAAAAGAAGTCAGAAAGCTTTGGTCAAAATATAGCATTGCTGCCTACTCTCTGTATTTCCATGAAAAACTTAGTGTGATATATTTCTACATTTTAAAAATAAGCATAATTGTATATGTTCTGTTTAGTCACAAACGCTTTACTTAAGTTCTGTTTTAAAACACAATTATGTGTATAGCATGACTTTAAATTTGTGATTTGTCAATACAAATGTAAGGGAATATTGATGTAAATGGTTATTGATAATAGCTCATTTTAAATGTGTTAACTATAAATAATGAGCTAATATTTTAATGTACAGTTAGATTTATTAACACGTGTTTCTTTGTTGTTGTTGTTTTTACTTAAAAAATGAGCATCCAGGAATATTGACAGGGTTCCTTCCAATGTCAGAAATATTCCCTGTCTCCTACCCAAGGACTTCATGTGATCTGAGGTACTGGTCCCTACAGACTCATTATATGTCCTGAAAAACAGGAGTTATATATTCTCTCTCTGTTTTTCTTAACTGAAATTTAAAACACTTTTGTGAAGACTTACATGAGCGTGAGATGCTGCATGATTTGCTGTGGTTCGTGTTGGATCCAGGACCCGTGACCTCCTTCCCTACATGGAACCCATATTGCCGTCTGACAGAGCAGCCTCTTGTGCATATGGGATGTAGGCAGATAGACTTTCTTTTTGTCCATCTTCAATTTCTGCCTCAGTTCCCTTGCCTTGGTCCTACCCTGCTGTGTACACCTGGACAGCAAACATCTCGATGCTGTCCTTCTTCTGGGGCGCCTGAGGGGCTCAGTAGGTTACACGTCCCACTGCAGCTCAGGTCATGATCTCACAGTTTATGAGTTCGAGCCCAGTGACTGGCTCTGTGCTGACAGAGCCTGGAGCCTTCTTTGGATTCTTTATCTCCCTCTCTCTGCCCCTCCCCTGCTTGTGCTTGCGCTCTCTCTCTTTCGCTCTCGCTCTCTCTCGCTTTCAAAAATAAATGAATATTTAAAAAATATGATCTTTCTTCTACACACCTCCAGAAGATCAGAGATGGATGTGATTTGCCCTTTTCCTTCTTCGCATGAACCCTCGTTTCACTGTTTCGATTTTCTTGAGTGGTGGACCTCCCAAGTCCAAGGAATGGCCAGGTCGAAGTCTTTCTGCTCTAGTCTAAGAGGACAGAACACAGTAACATCCCTAACCGTGTCTTTTATCTCTCATTCATTTCTTCTTACGTCGCATCCCGGCAAAATGGTGGGTGGATGCATTCTCTGGTGGTCCTGAGGGCTTGCTGTCATCCCCACGCCTGTCCCAGCGTTGGCTAAAGAGGCCAAACATATGCCGTTGATTTACTATGATGTATTTTCACAGATGTTATTTGGAGTTTGGTCTGACCAGGTGAAGCAGGCTAATCCATTATTAAGCATCCTGACACTTTTATGCCAGGGAGCATTTGCATAAAGAGCGAGGTTAATACTTACTCCTACTGCTGGGAATAGGAAGGCAAGAGCCTCCTCTGTGCAGCAATCTCCCATCGTTTGCTGCCCAGACCACAGCCACCTGTCATCCAAAGGAGTTCGTCTCCTAGTGTCGCCTCCTCCCTGCCCCCCCTCCCCCGTGAAGCAGGACCTCGGGTGCTCGGGTTCATTGGTGCTCGGGTTTGTGGGGAGAGGGGCTGTCCAAGGTCATGCGGAGCAGGATTAAGGAAGCAGCTGGATCACAGAAGAGCTGAAACACAGAGGTTCTCATAACGCAGATGCACAGATTCTGCTCTTGCCTTTATCTTATTTTTGACATCGTGGATAGGTAGGAGTGTTTTATTGTTAATTTAGCAAATAGAAAACCAAACATAGAAGGAAAAAACAGTAGGTTCTTTTCCCGCCATTACACGATCTCCTTATAAACACTGCAAGTGAGGTAGTAAGAAATCTCATTTCCTATATTTCCTTCTTGTCAAAAATAGTCAGATGCAATAGACGGAGGGTTAACATTCAAGTTCCTTGGACTTTCTGGGCCTAAGGAAAACCTTTTATTTAAGTTACATCATTTACTCCCATCGGAATTTGGAAGTGTTGTGCATGGCTGAGTTTCTTTTTTTTTATTCTTTTTTTTTTTTAATAGTTTATTGCCAAATTGGTTTCCATACAACACCCAGGGCTCTTCCCCACAAGTGCCCTCCACCATCACCACCACCTCTTTTCCCCCTCCCCCTTCCTCTTCAACCCTCAGTTCATTTTCAGTATTTAATAGTCTCAAGTTTTGCATCCCTCTCTCTCCCCAACTCTCTTTCCCTCCTCCCCTCCCCCTGGTCCTCCATTAGGTTTCTCCTGGTCTCCTGTTAGACCTATAAGTGCAAACATATGGTATCTGTCCTTCTCTGCCTGACTTATTTCACTTAGCATGCCACCCTCGAGGTCCATCCACTTTCCTACAAATGGCCAGATTTCATTCTTTCTCATTGCCATGTAGTACTCCATTGTGTATATATACCACATCTTCTTGATCCACTCATCAGGTGATGGACATTTAGGCCCTTTCCATGATTTGGCTATTGTTGACAGTGCTGCTATGAACATTGGGGTACACGTGCATGGCTGAGTTTCAAAAGAAATTAGCCTCAAATCTTAGTATTTTACTAACTCCCTCTCCTCTAGAGACTGCATTCACTTATTCTTTTTTGGTTTGAATTTTAAAAAAATAAACAACTTAAAAAATGCAAGTAACTTTATTGTTGAGAAGAGCATATTTAAAAGGTTAACCAAAGTGACAGGGACATCAGTCACATCTGTCACTAGGAGGGCCGTCTTGAGTTGGTTTCGATATACCACCCTTTTCTTACTGTTTTTGTACAACCTCGTCTATGGCTTCCGCAGCCGCTCCTCCGAACGCAGCCACAAAAGGTAGCAATTTAGAGGCTGCTGCTCTCATTGAGTAGGTGAAGTGAGGGAAGATGGATTCTTCTATCATCTCACCAAAGAATTGCTTATTCTATTCAGATTTATAGTGTCTGCAGAACAAGAACGCTGTCACTCATAATGGCTCTGGCCATTATTTATTTATCAGCGCAGGCAGAAGCTGTAATTCACAATTCACTGGACAGCTGCCGAGCGCGCCCGCCATCAGTCATTCCCTCTTTCTCTGCTGACGCTGTCAGCGTTCCCAGCCCCTCTCTTTCAGCCTCTGTGCTTTGCATGTGTGGGTGGCCACTGCCATGTTGTTCTAGAAGGGAACAACTGGCGCAGACCGAGGACACAAAGACAGACCATACATAGTTTATAAGGTCATGTTGAACCCATGACAGAGATATATAATTTCACTTGAGCTAATGAGAAAGATCTTCCTTTCCATTCCTTGCTAGCTGATGGAATGTGGTTCGGCTGCTGAGGGCAGTATGGGGAGATCCCACAGGGAGCAGATGGACACCAAGGAAAGAAGAAAAGACAGGAGACAAAGATGGAAAGAATGTCTCCGGGCGGGCCAATATTTTTTTTCTTTTTTTCCTTTTCTCTTTTTCCTTAAGCCAATATGAGTAGGATTTCTGTATCTTGGGATAAGAGAATTCTGATGAATAAGCAATCAATGGTTTTATTGACCAGACAGGACGGAATACTAGAGACAAATAGGTGAGTCCAGAGAGATAAAACTTTCTGTGATCAATGGCCTGATGTCACTGCAGTGTTGATTGCTGCATATGCAAACAGGGGCAGAAGGTGTTCAGGTTATCATGTGTAGAGGAAATGAACCATTTCCCCAACACCTCCTGGAACAGAGACTGTGGGCAATTTATTTCAAATTCATGATCCATCTGTCTTTGGTGCACAACTTTTGTCAGGCTTTGAGCACTAGCGGATAGTACTTTTTTCACTTAAAAAAGACCAGAAGTTGGGTACAGAAAAGTTGCTCTACACTCCCCCAAATCACACACTAGTAGTACATCGGCCTGACCTGAACGGGCATATTATGTACTGTCAATTTGTGAATGACACTAATGATGCTAGTGATTTTACTAATTCCAGTAATTGTATTTTTCTGGGGTAATAGACATACTTGATCAGAAGGACCTTATCTACCAACCACTACCTAAAATCTTAAAAATTATATTGCTTAAAATCTTCACTCCTGGAATTTTCTCTGAATTCAGATTTTTAAATTGCTATACTTCTAGGCAGAGTACTTAAAATACCTACATATAGTATACCAAATACTGTTTTAAATTTGAAGGGAATGTTTGCCAGTATAAAATTATCTAATCATATTGATTAAATAATCTGTGTGTTAGATTCTTATTGATCAAATCTACATTTTAGAGCCTTATTGATTAAATCTTTGTGTTTTACGTAGAATGGTTTAATTTACACAAGTTTTTCAGATACATTGTTTACTGTAAACATCACAAGATCCTTGTGTGAGGACCACAGAGAGATCTCACTTATGTACAATTGATTTTTATTTTTTTATTTGAGCATAGTTAACACACAACGTTTCACTAATTTCAGGTATAAGCACAGCGATTCAGCATTTCTGTGTCATGCCGTGCTCCCCACCAGTGACCCTACCATCCGTCCCTCACAACACTATTCCAACATCATTGACTGTATTCCCCAAGCTGTGCCTTTCATCCCCCTGATGTATTCATCCCATAGCTGGAAACCTGTACCTTCCTGTCTCCTTCACCCATTTTTCCCAACCCTCATATATATATAACTGATTCTGCTTTTGGTCTGTCGATTCATTTGTTTGGTTTTCGGATTCCACATATGAGTGATAACCGAGATTAGGAAAAATCATGTAGCTTGAGAGTGGCAGAGCTGAGCTCATGAAATGCTCAGCTGTGAAGAGCGCAGAGAACATTTAAAGCCTATGCAGGGAGACCATGTGACTTTGATTCATTTTCTGCCCAATAGGAAAAGGAAATAAATACACTTAATGGGGGGAAAATCGTGATTAGTTGTAACATGACTAAACAGGCTCTGTTATGAAGCAGAAATATTTATAGACCCTTAAGTGTAAAAGGAGAGCTCATAAATTCACAAAGATTATAAAAGCAGCTTCCAGGATGTACTCTGGGATCGACATACTCTGAACCAAAAGTAGTAGATTACCTCTTATAGAGAAGGAGAAACCCCAGGCAGGTGAAGAATTCCTGAGCGCACTTAATGCAGTTAGTTTATGGGACAGGGAGTTAGAAATTTGCAAATGAGGTCGCTGAAATATTGTCAGTGACCTCTGAGGAACCATGGCTACTGAGCTTCTGAGGACCCAGGAGAGGTAACACCACTAGGCTTCATTCAGTATGGATTCTCCTAGAATAAGCCATATTGGACTCACATATTTTGTTTTTTCTTTAAAGAGGGCATGAGAAAGGTATCCATAAAATGGGCTTGTTAAAATTAAGTGTGCATCTAAAGCACAAGACAGGCTGGTTAAAAGAAAATAGATTGCTGGGCTCTACTTCAGGAGTGTCGGGAAGCATGGATTAGGACTTGAGATTTTCTGTTTAACACATTTCCGGTGACGCTGATGGCTGCGTCCCGACAGCCACACATTGAGAACCCCTGGCATAGTTAGCCATGCTGCTCTGGCCCAGGTAGCCACTTGACATTGGATTCTTTGCAGCCACCTGGAGAAGCCCGGAATTATGTGAGCACACTATCATCTCCAGGCCCAATTGCTGTAACAATTTCCCTCACCTGAATTTCTGTTAACAGTGCTGTTGGTGACCACATGACTCCTGGGCTCACACTAGCTGTCTTCAAGTTGCCAAGTCGAGTCATGCGTGGACCCTCTTTTCTGACTTCGGAAAAATATAACTCACTCCAAATTGCTTAAGTAGAACATAAATTTCCTAGCAGTTCTTAAGTGAGTCATAGAGTTGTTAGAGTGGCCAAAGGAAGGTACGTAAGGATAAAGTTGCAGGGATAGTGCTCAAAACCGTCACACCAAACGGCCGAAGGCCATGCCCTGCCGGTGTGGCTCTCAGAGCCACAGTGCGTTCCTGGGCGGACTTTGAAATCCCTAGTGTGTGTCCACAGCTCTTAGCGCTACCAGCAGAGAAGATTCCTGCCCCACAGAGCCTTTTTCTAAGTTGGTCACCTCCGCCTTGAGGTCTGTGGGCACATGTGACCATAGATCACAAGCCTGTATCGCAACTTAAAGGGAACTAAGAAAATATGTTTCAGACCCCTCCTTGGAATGGCATAACTTAGAATGTGGGGATCTATCCAAGTTTAGGGAGTCGTTTCAAAAATGTCAGATGACCTTCTCAATGGTTGTATGTTACAAACGGTGCCAAACTCAATGTGTTAAGACAACAGTGCATCCTCTTCCGTGTTTCTGTGGATCAGCTGGGCTGAGCTCAGTGGTTCGTGCTGGAAGTGTGTGGTGCAGCTGTGGGCAGAAGTGGTCGGGGCTGCGTCCCTATGAAGGCTGGACAAGGCTGGATGTGCAAGGTGGCTCACTCACAATGATGTCAGTCGGAGCTACCTTTCAGCTGAGCACTCATTGGGGCTTCTTAAAGCATGATGGCTAAGTTTAGGAGAAAACAAATGAAGAGTATGCGTGAGGCAGGAGTAAGAAGAAATGCCCAACTCTGTAGAGAAATCTCCCTGTCTTTGGCTTAGGGCCACTTCCATCCTTCTCTACGGGTCCCGGGACCCATCCAGATCCAAAAGGGGGAGCGGTGGGAATATTACAGTGGAGAAGGACATGCCCGGCGGGCGTTGTGGTGCTGGCCAGCTTTGGAACACAGTGTGCCAGAGCCCTACTTGAAAATGGACAGACAGGGGCACCTGGGTGGCTCAGTTGGTTAAGCGGCCGACTTCGGTCATGATCTTGTGGTTTGTGTGTTCGAGTCTCATGTCAGGCTCTGTGCTGACAGCTCAGAGCCTGGAGTCTGCTTCAGATTCTGTGTCTCCCTCTCTCTCTGCCCCTCCCCTGCTCACACTCTGTATCTCTGCCTTTCAAAAATAAATAAAGGTTAAAAAAATTAAAACAAAGAAAATGGACAGACAGCATTTTTGCAGCTAATTCATAAAACAAACAAATGCCCAACACACACACACACACACACACACACACACACGCACACACACACGCACATTGGCATTCAATCAAGTATGTTCCAGTGCTGGCTTCAAATACAAAGGTAATTGTCTTGACAGCCTACTTCTACACATACAAGACAGAGTTTGCGCTCTCTCTGTAATAGAAATAGGATGGAGATTAGACGCAGGACGTACCTCCCAACCACAGGTGAAAAGTGAGGCTCATCAGCGGGTTTCCATAGTGATGCTTTCTAATGATATACATCATTTGTGCGTTTACCTTTTATCCTAAGTACATTTTCTGGGGAAAAAATGTTTCTATTGCAAACATGGGGTTAGACTGGACCATCAGGGTGATGCTCCACTGCTTTGAAGTCAAACCCTCTAAACTGAGTATCCTCATAAATTAGTAGTTTGCTCTAATGAATAAGGTTCAGATTAGAACTGCTCTTTAAAAACTAAAGGATCCATTCTTTCTATGACTTTGCATCTCAAACATGGAGCTATTTTGACCTCACAAAGAAAATTGTGTACAATGTCACCTCCACATTCTCCTTGTTGATCGCCTATTAGATAAGAGACTAATGATTCTCATGACTCCATCCATATCTGAAAAAAAAAAACAGTGGTAAAAGTGGGTACTGTCACTGGCTGTTCCTGTTGAGAAGATTTATAAACACAGCTTTGGTGTAGAATTGCTGTCAAGCTAAAAAAATTCTAGACAACACTCAAGATTTCTTCACACTTGATTACCTGAGGCATTCCATGGCCACCCACTAAGGTTGTTTACAAGTACTCACTGAGATCACTTAGAACTCCTTCAGAACCCAAAACCTTCTTCGACTCTTTGGAAACTGCTTCCAAATTCTAACAGTTGCCAAATAAGTTATTTTATTTCAGTACTTGTTAAAATAATTTTGTGCAAACGAATATAGATTGGTATATTGAGTTGTACCAAATGAAAACTGTCTTACATATCGAATTAAGTTAAAGAATATACATGTTGAGGGGTACTTGCGTGGCTCAGTCGGTTAAGCATCCGACTTCGGCTCAGGTCAGGATCTGGCAGTTTGTGGGTTCAAACCCTACGCCAGGCTCTGTACTGACAGCTCAGAGCCTGGAGCCTTCTTCAGATTCTGTCTCCACCTCTCTCTGCCCCCCCATACTCATGTTCTGTCTCTCTCTGTCTCTCAATTATAAATAAAAATGTTTAAACATTTTTTAATTAAAAAGAACATACATGTTGAGACTTTTCATTTTGCATCATTTGTCTGCCCCTTCACAATTTGGCATCACGTTGGTGTGAATCATAGGCTCCATTATGCGTAAACTAATAATATGAAAATATGAGGATTTGATTAGGGGGAGAAGTTTGTGAGTCTCAACATTTTATGTAAATCATTTACGTAAATCCTCTGCCGTCAAAATGAACGTACCATCCTCGACGAGGCCTGGAACAATAAGGCCAAGGACTCTTAGGGTTTGCTTTGTCCATGAAATAATTACCAGGTCCTCAGCTGAAAGAGAGGACAGAGAGTGGCCTGATGAGCAAAGGCAAGAGAGGGCTGGTTACCTGCTTTTCATACTTTTAGAAAAATCTTCCTGTTTATAGCCCTACTTCTTTCCAACTTCCAGGGAACTGGTAGCTCTTTGACAAAAATGCGGTCTTCCCCAATGCCGTTTGGCTCTTTAAGATCTACTGAATCTCCTTTTCCTATCACTGTTTTTCTTACCGTTATCTCCTTTCAGATTGCATGTCTCTGGCGAGGTTTTTATAATGTTTGTTTATTTTAAGGAAATTTAAGAAATTAAATACAAAAGCATTTTTAGGTAGTGACAGTACTCCCTGTGGTACATGATGATGGGGATATGTTATTATTCATTAACCCAAGTACATATTCTAACGTAGAGCACCAGGAATGATCCTGATACAAATGATGGACTCTGGCTGATAACGCTATATCACTGTGAGTTCTTCAGTTGTAACAAATGTACCATATGGTGAGGGGCAGTGATAGAGGAGGATACTGTGCATGTGGGGGTCTGGGAGTAAACAGGACTGCATCTTCCTCTCAACGTTGCCAGAAACCTAAAATTACTCTAAAAAATTAAGCCTGAAAAAATACGAAAACATATGATCAGTTCTCCATGTTAACCCTTATGTAAGGTTTTATACCTTTGCTTGTCCTGGACATAATTCAGAGTATCCAATCAAGTAGACTGAATGCCTGCCAAAACACATGATAAAATATTTATTTGGTTTAAAAAAATGAAATCAACATATCATGTTCATGTAAGTAAAATGTGCTGAGTCTAGACATTGAAATTATAAAACTAATTTTTCACTTATTTGCAATGATAGATTTTTAAAAATTTTCCAAAATACAAATTAAAATGTCATACGTAAAGTAGTCATAATTAAAAACGAATTAAGGGGTTCTTTCATAGAGAAGAAAACAGATTACCCCAGAAACCATTAAATGAAGCCAGAGCCATGATTTGGAGAGTTGACTTCTGGTTACCTGTGATGCGATAAAGCATTTAGAGAAAGCTTGAAGACTGAATGGTATTAATCTCATGAAGAAAATAGTAAGGATTGTTTTTCCATGAGAAGAGAAAATCTGTGAAAGAGTAAAAGGTTGATAGAGAAATTATTATGTCATGCTTTGTGAGAGACATACATACGTGCTCAAAATTTGGGAGTCCGTGGAGTTATAAGAGGTGCCATGATGAGAAGATGGAAAAAGCAGACATCTTAACTCACTTGACTCCTAGGAATATGAAGGATGCTCTCCATGCTACGGGATGTGTGATGTTGGCCAAATTACTGTCTCTCTTTATTCTCCAAGAGCTTGGCTAATTATCTCTAGATCCCTTTCAGTTATGCCATGAAGAAGGAAGAGATTAATTGAATTTGGCTTGGACTTACTCAAAACTTTCCTAGGTTAGGTCCTGTCCATAAACTACCAGCTCCTCCATCAAAGGGACCAGCAGACCTACTAGACTTTGAACATGGAGCAATAGTAACTCTTCATCAAATGTGCAATATACGGTTGTCTTAGTCAGTTTTCCTTTAGCAGAGTTTCAGGAGGGGACTGAGCTCTCCACACCTCACTGCCTAATCTTGATGAGGTCACTAGCTTTGACATCCTTCCCTTCTGGAAACCTGCCCTTCCTGAATACCGTGCTTACTCACCTCCAAGGTTCTGCAGTACCGCATTCTAAATATATCTCAACTCTATCTTTTGTTCTTTATCTCAACTTTTAGTGCACATGGCCAGATTCTTATCCTTGATTTTTGTTCTACTGAAGTGTACTTATGGGAATGGTTGGACTTCATGCCTTTCTACGTAGCCATTAGAAAATCTGCTTAAAGTATGCATCTTCACCACTGTTGAAGTTATATAAAGATAAAATAATTTATTAAAATTTAAAAGCTGTGTCCCTTAGCGTGACGTAGTAGGACCTGTGATCTGGCTCCCCTTTCCATTAACCAATGGCATATACTTTTCTACCTAGGTTGTAAAGGACCCTCCACAAGATTTCCTCTTGTTGGAATGCTAACTCATCTGTTTTTGGTCTGTACATCACCTACTCTTTCTGTTTTTGAGGACTCAGCTCTGGCATTATTTCCAGAAATGTTTTCCTTACTCTCCATTCCTCAGTCTGAGTTGGGTTCTGTCCTTTTCTCTACTCCCACAAACCCTGAGCATTTATCTAACAATACCTTCACAGAGTTTATCATCACCTGTTATGTTTATCTAGATGACAAATTTTTGGGTCTTCTGCAGGCAGAGACCATGTGCTATTTTTATTGTTGCATTCATAGTCTCTCGCATAAGTAATCAATAAGTAATCATTGAATAAATACATAAATTTTGTCCTTTCCAGGATTGTTTGCAAGAAACTTTACATTCTTAAAATGTTTGGTATCCCTTGTAAATATTCTAGAAAATAATTCACGAGAAATGTTACCTCAAAACAATTAATTTTGAGTTTATGTCCATCAATCTGCTAAATTTCAGAGTTTTATACCCCCATGCATTATGCAAAAATGCATTCAACAGAAGCATTATCAAAGGAAAAACAAACTTTACGACACTTGTTAAAATGGTAAAAACAGCCTTTATCCAAAACACCCATCATAGGTGTAGGAACCACTGTGATGGGGTTTTGCAATATGGAAGAGAGATTGGGCTCTGTTCTAAATACAAGGGAAGGTGGGGATTTAGAGCCAAGGATCCGGGCAGGGTCGGTGCATGGAAAGTTAGTAAAAGGAAACATCAGGGGTAGGGTGGGTTCTGTATAAACTGACTTAGCAGGAGCCTTGCCGAACTTGGTGTGTTGAGGACATGCCCAAGGATGGCACCTAGTCAGCAAAGGCTCGAGGAGGCCATCTAGGTGGGTAAGGAGGGGGTCAGGGTCCATGACAGTTAATGCCAAGTGCCGATAGCACATTCATGTTTATTATACCAATGAACAAAAAAAGGCTTCTAGAAAGAACTAGCTTATTTCCCCGTGGAACTTGTGGTACAGAATATGTATAAACCTTGAGTTGGTTCAGTTTTTTCAACACCATAAAAATGGTTTCTACCAATAACAGTATAATGCAGATACTATCCCAGCAAGTGATTTTTTAAAAAATCAGATACGTGGGACATCTAGCTGTCTCAGTCGGTGGATCCTGTGACTCTTGATCTCAAGGTTGTGAGTTCAAGCCCACGTTGGGTTTAGAGATTACTTTTAAAAAATCTTTAAAAATAAATACATAAAAATAAATTTAAAAATCAGATGTGATTATCATTTGGCAAAGTCTGTGACTTCCATGCTCCTGCGTTCTCTGGGATCCTTTTACCCATTTCTGAGATGAATGGAATGTAACCAGGAAAAGGTTTTTATCTGAGAAAGAGTTAGCAAAGTTAATTATAAACCTCAAACATCAATTCACAAGCAGAAATAGCATGATAGGAGTATATATACCACAGCCCTTTTCCGTTGTAGACTGGACTACACAATTTCTGAAGAAGCCATTAGCAAGCAGCCATTGGCCAGATTGTAAATGTAACAACCAAATCATAATTAGTTATTCAAATAACATTCCCCTGCTCATCACTGGTCGAAAATAATGTGTGTGAGTGTAACAGGGAACTATCTATCTAAGCTCTTGTTAAATCTACTTATTGCTCGTTCTATTTTCACAATCCATTTGCTTAAGCATGATGTGAGTAATGGAAGAGTTGAAGGAATCTGTCTCTCTGGCAACAGGTGATAGGTCTTTTGTCCATCCATAAATCTAAATGGAAGCCAAACAAAACAGAAGGGAGAAATTCTGGCAAGAGATGAGCAATAACCCAATTTTAATTTTGCAAACCCTCCTCACCCCCAACCCCCCACTCCTGCCTGTAAATGTGCAGCTGGGACATTTGGTTCATTCTGCATTCATGAAAACATTTCACAGTTGTGTGGGCATAGCAATCCAATTGATTTAGACAACACAATAGCTCGAGAATGTTTGGGCAGAACTCCAAATTCAAAAAGTAACAGGACAGGCAGAATTGAAACTCACCATCTTTTTTTTTCGATAATTGAATTTCATTCAGTTTTAGCCACTTAAAAATCATCAAAAAATTAAAATAAAAAAAAAAAGAACTGTTTCCAGTTGCAATTTCAGGAAATGATGGGCTAACGTGAATCAGAAATCCACGTTCACCATTTGCATTCAGAATCCTCTATGTCACCAATTGTATACATATGACTTAAAAGCACTCCTTTAGCGGGGCACCTGGATGGCTCAGTCAGTTAAGCATCCGGGGACTTTGACTCAGGTCATGATCTCACGGTTCGTGGGTTCAAGCCCTGCGTCAGGCTCTGTGCTGACAGCTAGCTCAGAGCCTGGAGCCTGCTTCAGATTCTGCGTTCCCACTCTCTCTGACCCTCCCCTACTCACACTGTCTCTCAAAAATCAATAAAAAACATTAAAAAAAATTTTTTTAAAAAGCACTCCTTTAGCTTGAAAAGAACTCTGTACATATCTAAAGTATTGGGCCTGTCCAATCACCTGATGTTAGAGGAAAAACGACAGGTTTTCAATGTTTTATGTCTCTGGCCCAGCAAACTCTCTTTAGGGTCAGTCTTAGTAGACACCATTGGAACATTAATGCAGCATTTCTAGAGATAGTGTTAAGAAGTGGCTTCCTAGTAACCTCGTTGTCTTGACACAAAAGTTAAACAACCAAAGAGAAATGTAACAATCCTTTTGCAGCATTTGGACTGGTCATGCCCAGTGATTTTATTTCCAAAAGTGAGCACAGGGATCTTGTTTTCAAAATGAGTGGTGGCCCCCTTCTTTTTACTGTAGCTCATTTGCTCTGCCAAATTCAAAGATAGTTTCCAGAAAGTATGCCCTCAGAAGTAACTGGTTAAACGGCTACCCAGAGGCTCTTGGTCTCTCTTGAAATCATGAAGATTCATGGCATATCTTATCATTGATCTCCACATACGCAATGCAGAATTTTATAAGGAAAACCTGAGAATAATTGTTGTGTGTTTTCTGTTATTACTCCTTCCCATCCTCACCGGCCACCCACACCTGCCTCTGCTTCCATCTTAAATGGCAAACAAAAAACACAGAATGGCTGTTGGGATATTACTGAACAAGTTCTATTCACTTCTGCATGGACAGTTTTAGGGAAACCTGAGTGGCTCAGATGGTTATGTAGCCAACTTTCACTCAGGTCATGATCTCATGGTTCATGGGTTCGAGCTCCGCGTCAGGTTCTGTGCTAACAGTTGGGAGCCTGGAACCTGCTTCAGATTCTCCCTCTCTCTCTGCCCCTCCCCGCTCTGTCTCCTTCAAAAATAAAAAACATTAAAAAATAAAATTTAATAAATAAATGGACAGTTTAGACAGACTCAAGATCTTACGAAGACAGCTGTTCAGACATCAATTGTATGCTTTAAATAAAACCTCTGGAACGTTCTGTTCCAGAAGTCAGTCTCTGTGTAAGCCCCTGGAGAACATGGACTATTGTCTATATATCTAACCAGGATTGACAGTCAAAAGGAAATGAAAAGGTTATTTTAGCTCAGATCTCCTCTTTCTTTGAAGCGTTGTAATAGAAAAATAAATTATTTTATTTTGAAACAAAACTGAATTTTTCCAAACCTTTCATCATTTTAATTCAGGTGGAAGCATCCAGAAATGTTAGAAAAAGAGTAATGCTAACAGATCTTTCCAAAAGTGTATTTACTTTTGTTTTATATTTTGTTTTCTATATTTTAGGAGTGTGATGTTAACTTTAAACTGTGGGAGTCCTGTTACATATTTTAAAATAATTTGCAGTAATAGATTTTGAGAGGCATAAATGCTTTAAATGATTAAAATAATCTAATATAGATATTGTTCATGAACAAGTACTTGTTCATTTTCATAGGTTGGGGGAGAGAGTACACAAAAAGTGAACTTCCCAATTAGATCTGTGTTAGCAGTATACAGAAAACATACCAGGGGAATGATAATAGTATATTTTTTAATGTTTATTTTAGAAAGAGAGAGACAGAGTGCAGAGTCTGAGCAGGGGAGGGAGAGAGAGAGAGAGGGAGACACAGAATCTGAAGCAGGTTCCAGGTTCTGAGCTGTCAGCACAGAGCCTGACGTGGGGCTTGAATTCACAGACTGTGAGATCATGACCTGAGCCAAAGTCAGACACAACTGACTGAGCCACCCAGGCGCCCTGGGAATGATACTCTTTGAATCTCCCATGAAACTTTTACTCAGGATTTAGTGTGACTAGAAAATACTGTGCAAAACGAGGGAAATCCTGGGGCACCTGGGTGGCTCAGTCAGCTAAGCATTCGACTTCATCTCAGGTCATGATCTCACAGTTTGTGGGTTCGAGCCCCATGTCGGGCTCTGTGCTGACAGCTAGCTTGGAGCCTGGAGCCTGGAGCCTGCTTCAGATTCTGTGTCTCCCTCTCTCTCTGACCCTCCCCTGCTCACACTGTCTCTTTCTCTCTTTAAAAAATAAATATATATATAAAAAAGAGGGGAATCGTATCATTAGTTAAGTAGTGGAAATGAAACAAGGTGTTGGTTAATAGGAGTTTATACATAAGCCTATTATAAAAGTGAGTGATATACCAATGGCTAGAGAGGGCACAATAAATTTGACAACAATTAGTGTAATATATAAATATGAAATCTCTTTTTGTTTATGTTAATATGACATTGTGAAATCATGGAATGTTGTAGTTCAGAGTTCCAACTATTCGTGACTACAAGGAAAGTATTGGTCTTAATACGTTGACTCTTGTATGTAAAAATCATGATGAGGTTTTGGTTTTGTGTGTTTTTACTGCCTGGTTGATTTTTAAAATAGTTAGTCTTTTGGATGCTCTATTATAGCCAAGTATCAAGAAATGTCTGGCACATAATAGTTACTCAGGAAATGTTTAGTAATTAAGGAATTAATGTTTTTGAAGGAAGCAGATCTGAGGACTTCCTGGGAAAAGTTGAGACGTATGGGCATAATTCACAAAGCATTACCATTCTTCCCCTTTTTTTGCCAAGAACAAAAATGTTACTTTTCAAGTTTAACTTTAAAATTAGACTTTTATAAGCTCATAAGACAGACCACCCACATATAAAACTTCAGAGAAATGAACTCCCAGGTCTAGAATTTGAATAACCAGGGAGAAGTAAGGGAAGTGGCTGTAGAGTTTTTTACTATAATCCATAGCATTAGTAAGATGAAAAAGACCAGTTTTGCCACTTTCTCAGGAGGTGGGTCTAAGCCGTTTCTTGATCCCGGTCTTGGGTGAAGGGGTGTGCAGAGGTCTGAGAAGAGAAAGCAAGAGCGTAGGAGGAGTTGCGTGCAGTCTGGGCTCTCACGGCTTGCTAGTGGGTGAAAAGCCACCATGAGTTTCAGGAGGATTACAAATCCCAGATACAGTTCCTGGGTTCCTGTCGGGAGAATGGCGCCTCCCCTTTCTGACTGGGATCCTGGCAGGGGGAAGCCCTGCTGTAAGATAGAAGGAGGCCTGTGATCCACTTAGAGGACAGGACCTGAGAAAGCCCAGTGTATGCTCAACCTCAAGATTCCTTCCCCAAGTTTCCAGTATGAATGAAACCGAGTCAGTGATGTTCCCAGGGCTCTCAGTGAGGGACACAGAAGGTGTCCAAGAACTGAGAGTAGGTGTTACGGCCAGATACTTGGGGAAGGAATGCTGAGATCCCAGCTAGGTCTGCAGTGAAATGAGGCCATCACCACGTATCTCAGAGGTGAGATGTAATAATTCGTGAAGCACTTTGTCAACTGTTGGTGTTTGTATCAACGGCTTGATTATTTGGAGCCTGTTCTGTTCCACATTAACCATATTTCATTAGGTAATTTAACCCAAGAACCCAAGAAAATCAAAATAATGGAATAAAGGAAGGCTTGAGCTAACCACAAGAACTCGGACTGTTATTGTAATTCTTTTTACTATCATAAAGAAATATGTATATCATACCCCTACACACAATTGCAATTCAATCCTTTGGCGTTATTCCATGGAATGGAACCGAATCGCCAAAAATGTGAATGCATCACTGTGATGTCACCGTAAGTCTTTATTATGACCCATCATGTTGTCTCAAGGGTACCACTATACTGATGCTAACTCAGATTTACAACTGAAGAGAAGACACTGGTGTCATTTTCTAAGACTATAGCAAATCATGTTTTATTAATTATGGAGAGATTAAAAATGAGTGCTCATGGGAAATCTTTGTTAATAAGGTCTATTTGGAAGTTTCTGGGATCTGTACTCCAGGACATATTATCTTCTACTATGAACGTTTAATAAATATTAGTCCTTTTCCCTTTCCGCTCAGAGAATTTCATCTCAGCCTGAACAAGATGGGTGTCTAGTAGATGACCCTATGTAAGAAAGCAAATCAAGGCTACATTTTATAATCCTTCTAAATTAAAGCCTAAGCACTAAGCCCAAGATTATACTTTATACATATGAAAACAGAGCACTTTATATTATGTTAAATTTTTTTAATGTTTTTTGTTTATTTTTGAGAGACAGAGAGAGACAGTACAAGCAGGGGAGGGTCAGAGAGAGAGGGAGACACAGAAACTGAAGCAGCCTCCAGGCTCTGAGCTATCAGCACAAAGCCCGATGCGGCCCTTGAACCCACGAACCATATGATCATGACCTGAGCCAAAGCCGGACACTTAACCGACTGAGCCACCCAGGCGCCTCTATATTATCTTAAACATAGAATCAACTCTTCTGAAAGAAACACTAGCCAACTTCATATCTAAGATAATTGGTAGAGGGATTGCACTGACCTTTTTAAAGGCTGACCTTTGATGTACCTGTGGGAAAAATTATACTAAGACAATAATTATTAGTGGGAGATGGAGGGCTTGGAAGGACTATAAATCGTTTTGCCAAAGAAAATATATAATTCTTCAGAAATCTGCAAGTGAAAATTATAATGGGGAAGCTCAATGTATAATCACTTTTTAGTACTCATTAAATAAGATTCTCAAGGCAGAGTTTTAGATTGTTTCAAATTATGCTTTGTGCTCATAGAATGTTTATGCTGAAATCTTGGAGTATTTCCCACTGTTTGATAAGCATGAAAATGTTCTGAACAATGTCTGCTTTGGCTCACAGTTTTTTGTTTGATTTAAAAAATTTTTTTTAAATGTTTATTTATATTTAAGAGAGAGACATCGAAACAGAGCATGTGAAAGAAAGGGGCAGAGAGAGTGAGACACAGAATACAGAGCAGGCTCCAGGCTCTGAGCTGTCAGCACAGAGGCCAACACAGGGCTCGAATTCACGAAATGTGAAATCATTACCTGAACTGAAGTCAGCACTTAACCAACTGGGCCACCCAGGTGCCCCCGCTCATAGCTTTATTTTTAATTCCTGGCTACTGTCTTTCTCTGCATTCTGCACTAGATTCAACAAATATTTACTGAGTTAAACTAGGACTTGTTCTAGATATCAGAGATGGAGATGTGATTCTAACAGATAAAATGACTCAAAAGATGTGAGAACAAAAACAGTTCAAACTACTCATTCAACAGACAAGGAAACCAAAGCCTTATGGGACAGATGATTATCTAGTATCTCTAAGGCAATTTGTCACTGAGAAAAAACTAGAATGTGACACACTGACTTCTAATTCATTATTCACTCTTTTACCAGTAGCATTTCCTGAGGGAAATCAATCCCTACTGGCTACCTAGCTTGTGTCAAAACAGATCAGATAATGTAGTTTTTCCCATACAAAATTCCTGTTGATATAAAACAATGTGGTATAAATTGCCACTTTGAAAGCTTTACCAATCCTGTATATATTGCTTAATTGGGTAAGGACTAAGAGTTTATGACAACATAAATTTAGAAAATGGTGGATTGTTACACAAGATTTGCTCACAGTGCATAGAGTGAGTTTCTTCTTATCTCTGCTCCATTTAGGCAAATTAACAGCACATTTATGAAAAAAGACAACATATTTATGCATTTTAAATTTTTATTAGGATTTCCTTGTAATGGCACATTCTAACATTGATAAGGAATCGAGGTCTTTAGAATATATTCTGAACTGTGTGTAATACACTTCATTATGATTAAGTACAAGTTATGTGTAACTTATGAGCCATATCTTTATTCCTATTTATTTCATGATAAAATGTTCCCTAAAAGTACCAACAAATACTTAGTATATAATATACTTTACCTTAAATTATCACTATGGAGACTAACTAAACAAATGTTTGATGGTATACATAAATACACCTTAGAATAGATCAGTGTAGGGAATGATTATTGTTTTTTGTTTGTTTTCATTTTTCTTTTTGTCTTGGCTTCTGAATATTTTCATTTCCTGGGGAATCTCCTATTAGATTGTTTTCTAAAAAAGAACACTTAAAGGGTTTTTTTATTGGACCTTTTCACACAAGTTCACACTTGGGTGGATTGTGACTTTCACCCACGTTAGTGAAATACACACATCAGACTGCCATTTTGCTGGTGAGGAATGGAGAGATTTAAAATTCTTGGAAAGCAGGGGAATAAGATCACAAAAAAAAGGACAATAGGAAGGTTTGGTCATAATGAATATTGAGTGAAAACTGCATTGGAAACCAAATCACCTGGAATGCTGACTTAGCTTTTTGGAACATATCGATCTCTCTTATGGTCAAGATTGTCTGCAAATGATCATTTAGACATCCGGAGGCCAAAGACATCAGAAAGCTGGAACCACATTTTGACTATTTCCCCCATACCAATGGGAGACACTCTCCAGCTCTCCTGATAGAAAGTTTTGTTTTTTTCACATTTCTAGATATTAGAAGAATGGAATTTGGCTTCATAGAAATAGACTTCAGACAAACTGAAAACACACTGAGGGCTGAAGGGAGAGGTGGAAAAAGGAAGGGAGTTTTGGGCATGGAGGATGTGGGGATGAGCACTGGGTGTTTTATGGAAACCAACTTGATGATAAACTATTTAAAAAATTTTTTTAAATTAAAAATCTTCTATATAGTTATTTAAAAATAAATAAAATAACAAAAAGAGAAAGAGACTTCAGAAATCAACATTGTAAAGTGTTTATATTTTGTGAATTCCTGGGAATGATGACTTCTTAAGGGACATTAACCAGATTCTATTTTGTTAATTAGAAAATATTTGAAGGAAACCTTCTCTGGTTGGCCTTTTCTCTTCGCGCGGGGAGGAAGTGGCTCCATGATACCTTGGTGAATGCACTCTTCATGATGAAGAGCTGAAATGCTTGGTAGAAAAGCAAGTCCTGGACTTATCAACTCCAGGACAGTTCACAGTGGGGGGAGGAGAGAATGACCGTGAGGACATGAGAGGAATCCTATGAAATGTATTCTATAAGTGCTTTATAAAAATTAAAACATATGTAAAGATCAGGATTTTCCAAGGTCCTGTGGAAGAGACAGACTTATAAATGTGGTAAATGGGATAAAATTCTCCATTTGAGCTTCTATCCTCAAATTCAAAGACCTCACGCCTGAGAGAAATCCCATGGGGGATGACGATTGTGTCAAGGACCACTTGAGTGTTTATATCTGTATGAACAACTTTATAAAGAGTCATTGGACACTCTGCAAGGGGAGGAAGCTTATAAATATTTTATTGGGGGAAGAAAAAGTCTTTTGGAGAGAGCAACTTTTCACTCTGTTCAGAAAGGGTGAGACTTCACAAACACAACTGATGAATGTATTTTCCTATTTTCCTGTTACTCATAATGTATATCCTTAATTACAAAAATAAAATATGGATTAGTGTGAAAACCTAGTTATGCAGCAGGACACGACTACATGGCCTAAAGATAAAAATCATAGCATTTTGACATATACTTACCACAACCTCTCAATCAAGTAGTTATAGATTTATTTTGATTGTATTCTATTATGTAATTTTGCAAAAATGTCAGTTCCTTCTATAATAGCTTTTGTAAATTTCTTATATTATGAGTGACTACAGTATACTCTAGATTATTTACATTTCACTATTAAATAAGAAAAAAATCTGTGATGAACATTTCTGTAAGCAAATATTTGCTCCCTTGTTTAATTTATGTCCCATTGACCAATGGTTTGCATATTTATGTCCATGAAAACTACTTAATAGTGGAGTGGGGAAGCATTTACATTAATGTATCTGCAAAGTCCTGCCTGATTCCTGCTGATAATTAATGGGAAATATGTATTTCTTTCTGTTTTAACTTCTAAGTTCTCCTACAAAGGATGTCACCCAAGTGAATGAAAACCTTGGAGTCATTAACATAGTCTTTCAAACTGTGGAGATTCTCAGTCTTATGTGCTTTGCTTTTATCTTTTCTGTTAATGTATTAGGATTTTCTCATCTATGTATTGCAAGTCACAATTTTTTTAAAAGATGTGCATACATACTTTGACAGACACCTATTAGGTCAGATTTGAGCTTAAGTAGAGTTTTTTTAAGTCATCCAATAAGAGGAGATTGATACCATATTTATTTAGTCCACTTTGCTAATGAAACAACTGTTCTTCCAGAAGTCACAACTCATCAGGTGTTTTATCCCAACAAGCTAATGAAATTACTAAAATGATATTAGTTGATTCCCATTTTTACAAGTTTCTCCTTTCTCATGGAGGCTTGGAGAAACTGAATGTCCCCCAGATATCAGAGCTAGTAATTGGCAAGATCAAACTTGAAATGCTGTTCTTCCTTAATCCCAAAGCCTACCCAATGCCTAGTCTGCCTGGTTTGTAAACTTGCTGACAGAACCTTTTAAATCTTTAGGATTGCTAAAGGAAATCACTTCAGTTGAGTTCATTTCCTCAGGTTGTCTCTTAAAAAGGGAAAAGGTGATTCTTAGCTTTTCCTTGCGTTTTCCCCAAGTTGTGAATTTCTCAAACTGAAAATAGCCCTCCCCAATGGCTTAGTAAAGAACACTTTACTATCACCTGTTTTCAGTATTAGCGATCTACGGGTGTAGATCCACATAAAGAAACACTTCCCGTTCATCCCTTACTTACAAAGACGTAAGTGTTTATAGATCCCATGTCCTCTGTCTTCTTTCTCACCATCTTACCCAGAGTCCATGACATCCAACCCCAACCGGTCTCCTTTACTGTTACCAGGCATATGATGAAAACATTTTTAATTTAATTAAATTATCTTTTCAATGTCCTAATGCTTCCAATATAGGAACCTAGTCACTGGAATATGTTCTTTAGGATGAACTTTTTCCCCATGAAAAGAGGAGCTTAGTGATGCTTTCCAGTCTCTAAGTTCAGTGACTTTCCCCCAAAGACTTCCGACCTCTGCATTTTGCAACTGTGGAAAGAGGTCACATTACTTCCCTGCCTTGCTACCTTTGTTGGGGCATGTGCTAGGAAGCAGTCTTGTTTCTACCATTGCTGTCTCTTTCTCAGGATCCACTTAAATGCTTAATGTCTTCTCAGGGGGCAATTCAACAAACATTCTGTTTCTTAGCAACTCATCCAATCCACTATGGTTTTTGTTTATGTGTTTGGTTCCCCAGTGTGGAGACTGATATTGAAGAGGTCAAGGCTGGGTGATTATCTGCCACATGTGTCTCCCTTACGGCTCGCTTTGTTTGTCACTATTGTGGGCTGAACTGTGTTGAAGCCTTAAACCCAGGGATCTGAGAACATGATTGTGCGAGGGTAAAATGAAGTAATTAAGGTCAGCCCAGATGCATTGTGACTAGTGTCCTTACAAGACGAGATCAGGGCACAGACACATACACCACAGAAGAGGCCACATCAGGACAGAGCGGGAAAGTAGCATCTATGAGCTATGGAGAGAGGTAGGTGTCCAGAGAAGCCAATCATGCAGAAACCTTGATCTCAGATTGCTAGCCTCCAGGGCCATGAGGAAGTAAATCCCTGCTGTTTAAGTCACCCAACCGGTGGTACTTTGGTGGGGCAGCCCCTGACGACTGATAGACAAGAAAGAGAAAATAAACCATCGACTTTCTGGAAGTCGCTTCCCTATTTTCCAGTTTGCAAAGAATTTTACTGATCCTCTGTCTCATAAGGAGGCACGCTCTTGGGATCAACACTAAGGAGTGAGGGACCCCGGACTGTGCAGAGAAAAATTCCCTTGTGGTGCGATGACATCAGGACGGCCAGTTCAGTCGGGATCAGAGAGTGGGTGCAAGCTGTTACCAATGAGGCAGCAAACCTTGAGCAACGTGGTCCCTTCTGACCAGAATCCATCCCTAGCATCCCAGCTGCATACTGGCCTGGCTCCTGCAAGAACAGCTGTGTCATGAAAGCCCATTCAGGGTGTAGCCTCTCACCTCCTCTGGGGCCCAGCACTTTCTTTGTTTGATTGGTTGTGATTTGGCCCTCATTGTTCTCTGACGGAGAGGAGTGGAGATGGATAGATCCTGAGGGAGCGCCTGTTGTCTCGTAAGACCAAGGCGTCTACGTGGACTTTGAAAATGGGAGGGGGGTGGTCACTAGACTAATAGGTGCAGGTGAGACAGTTCTGTAGGTTCAGAAAGTTCAGTGGGATATGGAGTTCCAGGGATCTCTAGAGTGTCAACTCCAATGTCTCCATCCAGCCATCAGGATGCCATTTCTTCCCATCCCTTTCTATCCAAGGACTTTGGTATGGCAACCTTGCCAAATGAGGAATCAACTTTCTCCAGAACTTTACTTCCTTTATCATGAGACCCTGTGCCTGATCCCTCTTCCTGTGGGAGACAGGCGTTCTACTTGTCTGCAGGCAGAGAAGTCCAAATGACTGTCATCTGTTGGTGAGTGATCACCCCTTCCAATTCCTCAGTAGATTCATAGCAGTTAGCAAGAATCATCTCACCCCATTATTCCTTTTATTATGACTCCCCTCTCACCTCTCAAGTGCATTATCCTTCATTGCTACCCCATCCCAGCTCATCAGTAGGAGTTTTAACAACTCACATGGCTGCAACACGGGGCGGAGGGAAGGGGGTTACCCCAAGTCTCCTTAGTACAAATATCATTTCAGGGGCACCTGGGAGGCTCAGTTGGTTGTGTGGCCAACTTGATTTCAGCTCAGGTCATGATCTCATGGTTTATGGGCTCAAACCCCGCGTTGGGCTCTGTGCTGACAGTATGGAGCCTGCTTGACATTCTCTTTCTCGCCTTCTCTGATCCATCCCTGCTTGTGCTCTGTGTCTCTCCCTCTCTGAAAAAAATACATAAACATTGAAAAGAATATATCATTATAAGGTCTCCTTTATCAGACTTTGAGACAACTCGTCTTAGACGAGATTCTCCAGGAATCTGTACTTGAGCTGGAGATCCTCAAATCCCTGAATACGGAATACTGAACTTGAGGCATGAAAGTGACTGAGGAACTCACTAGTTACTCACGGGAGTGGGTGAAGGTAGAGGATGAGTCAGACAAAGAAGGTCAGGTGCCAGGCACTTAGGAAGATGGTGCCCAGTAACCGCAGAGGGGAGCCCTTGGGCTGGGATGGCTCTTGACATCCGCCCACAGTGGATGGAGGCTTGTACCCCTGCATGAACCAGGTCACCCGCTACACGTTGCCCTCCGGAAAAACGAACCACCTTGAGTCAAGAAGCTCTCGCTGGTGGAGGACAGTTGCGAGGAGAGATTCAACGATTTCCATGCCTGACTCCTGGTGAGCCTTCAGCACCAGTACTCCTGCGCTGAGGACGAGAGCTTCCGTCTGGAGCAAAGCATCAGGGCAGCGTGACCCAGCAGCCAAGGCACGAAGAATCCTGAGGAAGCTCACAGAGAAATCTCCTCGCTTCCAGGACGCACCCGTGTGAGACAGTCCTGTCTGCTCTGTCATCCGTGAGCCAACAGTGACAGAGCCCTCTGATGCCAGAATAAAAAGCAGTCTAAATATTTCACTCAGCCAAATTGTCCCCGATGTGTCAATGCAGGAACAGCGTGTTTCCAGCAGAGCTCAGGGGGCCACGGTGTGCCGAAACCCTATTACTGTTAATATTGAATAAGAATTACAAAACAGTCTTTAAATGTTGGAACACGGAGAAAAAGCATCCCCATCAGTGTTTCAGAACCGCTGTGTTCATTTGGATTGACTCCCTCCTCCAATCTACTCACTAACTGGAGCCACTTGCCTTTCGCTTTGGTATTCTAGGCTATATTCAATAGCGCATCTTGAGTTTTCCTTTAAGAATTGCTTTTTAAAATTCAATTATATTGAAGTATAATTAATGAACTGTACGTTGCATTAATTAATGGGGCACAATTAATGAGTTTAAGAGACACGAACACATAGGATACCTTGCCATAGACAGGAAAGGTATTTCTTTTACCCCAAAGGATTCCATGAGCCCTTAGACTGTCTATCCCTGGCTCCACCTCCGCCCAGGCCATCAGCAATATGCTTTGTTCCATCAGCAATATGCTTTGTTCCGTTACCAGTGAGTCTGCGTTTTCTGATATTCTATGTGAATGGAATCACACAGTATATACTCTTTTGCTGGACTTCTTTTATTAAGGAGACGGGTTCTGAGATTGGACTGTGTTGTTTTCTTGTGTTAGCCGCTCATTCTCTTTATTACTAAGTGATATTCTTTGGGTGGATGCATCACCTTTTTATATTCATTCCCTGATTGATACACATTGTTCTTTGTTCCCAGTTGGGGATTATTCTGAATAATCATTTGTGCACATTTGATAGCCATATGTTTTCATTTCTCTTCAGTAAATGCATAAAAATAATTGTTAGGGCACATAGGAAGTACATACTGAACTTTTACAGAAACTACCAAACTGTCAGAGCTGTCTTGCTGTAAATTCTCTTCTGTAGTGTATGTTACACACTCTTGTAAAATCTTGATGTTGTTGGTCTTTTTAACCTGAGCCATTTTAATGGATGTCAAGTACTATTTATTTGAGCTTTCAATTTCCATTTTCCTGATAACCCACGGAACATGCTTGATATGACTTTTTACCATTCATATATCTTCTTTGATAGACTGTCTACTCAAATTTTTGCCCATTTATTTTAATTTTCTGTTTTCATTATTTAGAGTTGTAAGAGTTCCATCTAAAGGTCTTTTCACAGGTAATAAGTATTTTGAAAATTTGTCCTATACTGTGGTTTGACTTTTATTCTCCTCATGGTACTCTTATAGAAAAACATTTTTATTTCAGTAAAGCTAAGTTTTCTTTAATAGTTGATGCATTCTGTTTTGCTGTATCTGAGAAATCGTCACCAGAGTTGCAAAGATTTTTCTCCTATATTTTCCTCTAGAAGATTTATAGATGTTTACATTTAAGTCTAGAATCAATTTTGCCTTGATTTGATCGCTTGCCATTTTTTTTGAAAAGATTTTTCTTTCCCCAATAGAAATTCCCCAATGCTGTTTTTTTTTAAATCAGTAATCTATTTCATTGATCTGCATCTCTGTAAGTCAGTGTTCCACTTTCTGATTTCTGGGATCTTCATATGTCTTCAAATCAGAACAATTTAAATTCCCTCAATTTATTCTTTTTTTTAAAATTGCTTTCATTATTTAGGTCATTTGAATTTCAGTATAAATTTAAGAATAAGCTTGCCAATTTCTCTGCAAGCCTGTTGCTGTTTTTTTTTGCTATGATTGCCTTGAATCTGCAGATCAGTTTGGAGACAAATGACAACCTATGAATTATTAAGTCATGGCAAGCAAGCCTATCACCTCTGTGCATCAGTATTCTGTTCATTGCAGTAGAATCTCTCACGTGGTCTGTTAAATTTACTCCAAAATGTGGAATGTTGTTTGGGACCCCTGGGTGGCTCAGTGGGTTAAGCATCAACTCTTGGTTTTGGCTCCGGTCATGATCTTACAGTTCATGAATTTGAGCCCACATTGGGCTATGTGCTTAGCCTGGAGCCTACTTGAGATTCTGTCTCCCTCTCTCTCTGCCCCTCCCTGCTCACTCTCTGTCTCTTTCTAAATAAATAACCTTAAAAAACTTATTTCAAATGTGTAATGTTTGATGCTAATAGAAATGAAATTATTTACTGTTTTCCAGTTGCTACTAGAAAACACATTGTTTTGTATTTCACCCTTGTGACCTTACTAAGCTTACTGTTTGTTCTAGTAGGTATCTGTAATTCGCTTTCGATATACTGTATAAATAGATGTGACATCTGCAAATGAGGACATTTACTTCAGATACATCTGCCCTTAACATGTAAAACCACAAAACATTATTTTCAAGTATATGATGCATTTAGAATTTAGCAGAGGTTCATGAGTCAGAAGCTCACAAACTTAGATTAAGAAAGCGTCATCATGCCTGATAAGATATTCTTTCCTCTTACAAGCGACAGCCACGGGGTGCCTGGAAGGCTCAGTCTGTTAAATGTCTGACTTCAGCTCTGGTCCGCATCTCACTGTCCCTTTTTTTTTTTTAACGTCTAACTTTTAACATTTATTTATTTTTGAGAGACAGAGAGAGACAGATCATGAGCAGAGGAGGGGCAGAGGAGACACAGAATCGAAAGCAGGCTCTAGGCTCTGAGCTGGCATCACAGAGCCTGACGCAAGGCTCCAACTCACAAACTGAGATCATGACCTGAGCCGGAGTTTGGACTCTCAACCCACTGAGCTGCCCAGGCGCCACCACCCCCCACCCCCCACCCCCATCTCACTGTTCCTATGTCAAGCCCCATGCTGGGCTGTCTGCTATCAGCTCAGGGCCCCCTTCAGATCATCTCCCTCTTTGTCTGCCCCTCCCTTATTTGTACTGTCTCCGTCTCTCTCAAAGTACATTTATAAACTTAAACATTGATCTTTAAAAGTGGCTGGCAGCCTCACTGACATAAAATTTCCTCTTATCTGTATTTTCACTCTACTATTTCTACAAATTACCACCTTGTTCTGGATAAATTTTTCTTTTCGTGTTTTCAGCTAGAATAAGTTACCTCTATGGTCGTTCCAGCTAACTTGGACCTGCACATCCAGAGCACAAGCCAACGCCCCCTCCCTAGTTCAGGGGCATTTAGACAGCAATGGGAGATGGGAAATAATGGTCATGTTCAATGACACGCATGTCCACACAGGGGCCACTGTGTCACATATGGACATTGCACCCATGGAAGAGGAAACACACCAACATGCTAGTAAGAATTTCTGGGTGGGGATTACAGGGACTTGTTTTCTTTATTCTTTCTTTCTCCCCCCCCTCCCCGTCCTATGTCTTTCAAATTATCCATAATAAACCATGATCTGCTTTTCAACCATGAAATCAAAACTTTGTAAGAGGAACCATATGAGAAAGTTTGTAGTAGTTGGCTTTCAAACATGTCATAATTATTTTATAAAACTGAGAAATGCAAAGCTTGCTGTTAAGACTCCACTTTGAACTGCACATTTTAAAAGAGAAAACTTCCATTTCTCAGTTATGCTCGTTGGTAGCATGGGTCTGTCTTATATTATCCAATTTGGGTGATCTTATAGTCATCAGAGTCCCATCTGCGTAAACTTTAGGTTATTTATGCTGAAAGCTTTTCAAGCAATAAGTAAATTATGGTGTAGGATTTGGAGGTGTGTTTGCATATAAAATTTTTGAGAAGTGTTTTTTTGTTTTACTAAATTTTAAACTGAAATGAAAAAATATAATTTCCAATGTAATTTCATTAGTGATATTCTCTGGTTTAAATTATATATAAATATTTAAAACATTTAAATTAAATATATTATTTTATTTAATTATATTATATATCAATATTTGGTATATTTAATATGTTATATATTTGCATATGTGAGATAAGCAAACTTTTTGTGACTGTTTTATATTCAACATGATAATAAAACCTTGTAATATAATTTCTTTCCTGAATCCCTAAGTGGCATAAATGCTGTTTGGTCTACTTATTAAATACTTTCTGGGATTCCCCAAATGTCAGTTCATTGCAAAAATTAATTACAAAAGATACTTAACTATAAAAGAAGTCCTTTTGTATTCTCTCTTATCGTATAAAAACAATCTAGTTATTTTCATATTTATAATTACATTGATGAAGATCAATTATTTGGGATACAAGAGAGGCAGAAATAGAATGGCTTTGTGGAAATCATGAAAATATATGTAACCTGTTTATTGATGAATTATAGTTCTCTGTCACGTATAGATTAATGCTTTCTTTTCTTTGTTTCATTTGATTATAAATCCTTTAAACTCGGATTTCTTAGGTCCCTCTTTCGGTTGGTTGACATTTTTAAGGAGACATATTGAGTGCCAGGTTTTGACTGTTTGCACATCATCCTGTCTCACTGGACATGCATAGAAGCATGCCGTGAGGGGTGGATCTGGCTTTGTGGCAGAAGACTTAAATAGAACCCACTGGAGTTTTTAGGTATCTCCACTCATGGGTCAACTGCTTGAACTAAATACCAGCCAGTCTCACAAAGCATGAGATCATGACCTGAGCCCAAATCAAGAGTGGGGTAGTTAACCAAGTGAACCACTCTGGCACCCAAAGTCTCATTCTTTTAGTTGTCAGTCATCAGAGTTTCCTAGAGAATAAAAAATTAGTCACACAACATGAATCATATCTTTAAAAATGCCCATGTAATAAACTGAAGAAGAAATTGTGGTGAATCGTTCAGGGCTAGAAGAGAGGTTCAGGACAAGCTTTAGTGGCTCAGAGAACTCTCTTCTTTTTCAGTCTTCAGGGTAGCTTTGGCTTTTTTTTTTTAATAGTTTATTGTCAAATTGGTTTCCATATAACACCCAGGGCTCTTCCACACAAGTGCCCTCCTCCATTACCACCACCTCTTTTCCCCCTCCGTCTTCCCCTTCAACCCTTGGTTCCCTTTCAGTATTCGATAGTCTCTCAGGTTTTGCATCCTTCTTGCTCCCCAACTCTCTTTCCCTCTTCCCCTCCCCCTGGTCCTCCATTAGGTTTCTCCTGTTCTCCTGCTAGACCTATGAGTGCAAACATATGGTATCTGTCCTTCTCTGCCTGACTTATTTCGCTTAGCATGACACCCTCGAGGTCCATCCACTTTCCTACAAATGGCCATATTTCATTCTTCCTCATTGCCATGTAGTACTCCATTGTGTATATATACCACATCTTCTTGATCCACTCATCAGGTGATGGACATTTAGGCTCTTTCCATGTTTGGGCTATTGTTGACAGTGCTGCTATGAACATTGAGGTACATGTGCCCCCTATGCATCAGCACTTCTGTATCCCTTGGGTAAATCCATAGCAGTGCTATTGCTGGGTCATAGAGGAGTTCTATTGATAGTTTTTTGAGGAACCTCCACATTGTTTTCCAGAGCGGCTGCACCAGTTTACATTCCCACCAGCAGTGTAGGAGGGTGCCGGTCTCTCCACACCCTCACCAGCATCTATATAGTCTCTTGATTTGTTCATTTTAGCGACTCTGACCAGTGTGAGGTGGTATCTCAGTGTGGTTTTGGTTTCTATTCCCTGATGATGAGTGATGTTGAGCATCATTTCATGTGCCTGTTGGCCATCTGGATGTCCTCTTTAGACAACTGTCTTGTTTATATCTTCTGCTCTTTTATTCAACTGGGTTATTTGTTTTTCAGGTGTAGAGTTTGGTGAGTTCCTTGTAGATTTTGGATACTAGCCCTTTATCTGATATGTCATTTGCAATTATCTTTTCCCATTCTGTCGGTTGCCTTTTAGTTTTCCTGATTGTTTCCTTTGAAGTGCAGAAGCTTTTTATCTTGATGAGGTCCCAATAGTTCATTTTGGTTCTTGATTCCCTTACCTTTGGGGATGTGCCAAGTAGGAAATTGCTGTGGTTTAGGTCAAGGAGGTTGTTTCCTACTTTCTCCTCGAGGGTTTTGATCGTTTCCTGTCTCACAATCAGGTCCTTCAGCCATTCTGAGTTTATTTTTGTGTATGGTGTAAGAAAGTGGTCTAGTGTCATTCTTCTGCATGTTGCTGTCCAGTTCTCTCAGCACCACCTGCTAAAGAGGCAGTCTTTTCTTCCATTGGATACTCTTTCCTGCTTTGTCAAAAAGTATTTGGCCGTAAATTTGTGGGCCTAGTTCTGGATTCTCTCTTCTATTCCATTGTTCTATGTGTCTGTTTTTGTGCCAGTACCATACTGTCTTGATGATGACAGCTTTGTAGTAGAGGCTAAAGTCTGGGATTGTGATGCCTCCTGTTTTGGTTTTCTTCTTGAATATTTCTTTGACTATTTGGGGTCTTTTGTGATTCCATATGAATTTGAGGATAGCTTATTCTCGCTTTGAGAAGAACACTGGTGCAATTTTGATGGGGATTGCATTGAATGTGTAGATTGTTTGAGTAGTAATGACATTTTCACAATGTTTAATCTTCTGAATAAATGGAATATTTTTCAATTTCCTTGTGTCTTCTTCAATCTCTTTCATAAGTTTTCTATAGTTTTCATCCCATAGGTCTTGTACATCCTTGGTTAGGTTTACCACTAGGTATTTGATGGTTTTTCGTGCAGTTATGAATGGGATCAGTTCTTGATTTCTCTTTCTGCCTCTTCATTTTTGGTGTATAGGAATGCAACATTGATTTTGTACCCTGCAACTTTACTGAATTCATGGATCAGTTCTAGAAGGCTTCTGGTGGAGTTGATCGGATTTTCTGTGTAGAGTATCATGTCATCTGCAAAAAGTGAAAGTTTGACTTCTTCTTTGCCAATTCTGATGCCTTTTATTTCCTTTTGTTGTCTGATTGCTGATGCTAGGACTTCCAGCACTATGTTAAACAGCAGTGGTGAGAGTGGACACCCCTGTCGTGTTCCTGATCTCAGGGGGAACGCTCTCAGTTTTTCCCCATTGAGGATAATATTGGCTGTGGGCTTTTCATAAACTGCTTTTATAATGTTTAGGTAAGCTCCTTCTATCCCGGCTTTCTCAAGTGATTTTATTAAGAAGGGATGCTGTATTTTGTCAAATGCCTTTTCTGCATCTATTGGCAGGATCATATGGTTTTTATCTTTTCTTTTGTTAAAGTGATGTATCACATTGATGGATTTGCGAATATTGAACCAGCTCTGTAACCCAGGAATGAATCCCACTTGATCATGATGGATAATTTTTTTTATAGCTGTTGAATTCAATTTGCCAGTATCTTGTTGATTATTTTTGCTTCTGTGTTCATTAAGGATATTGGTCTGTAGTTGTCCTTTTTTGCTGGGTCTCTGTTTGGTTTGGGTATCAAGGTGATGCTGCTTCGTAGAATGAGTTTGGAAGTTTTACTTCTATTTCTATTTTTTGGAATCGTTTGAGAAGAATGGATATTAGCTCTGCTTTAAATGTCTGGTAGAATTTTCCTGGGAAGCCATCTGGCCCTGGGCTTTTATTCATTGGGAGATTTTTGATAATGGATTTGATTTCTTTACTGGTTATCGGTCTATTCATGCTTTTTATCTTTTCCCTTTTGAATTTTGGTGGTGCATGTGCATTTAGGAATTTGTCCATTTCTTCTAGGTTGTCCAGTTTGTTGGCATGTAGTTTTTCATAGTAATCTCTAATAATTGCTTGTATTTCTAAGGGATTGGTTGTGATAGATCCTTTTTCATTCATGATTTTGTCTATTTGGGTGCTCTCTCTTTTCTTTCTAAGGAGCCTGGCTAGAGGTTTATCAATTTTGTTTATTTTTTCAAAAAACCAACTCTTGGTTCACTGATCTGCTCGACTGTTTGGGTTTTTTTTTTCTATATTGTTTAATTCTGTCCTGATCTTTATTATTTCTTTTCTTCTACTGGGTTTCGGGTGCTCTTGCTGCTCCCCTTCTAGTTCCAGCAGAGTAGCTTTGGCTTAAGTGGTGCTGGCATTAGGTGCAAGATTTAAGAAGAGGAAAAAACCACCTCAAATGTTAAAAATTGCCCTTGTAACTATAAATTTATTAATTCAGGATCACACATAAACACGTAGGTGGGTCAGGATTTGCAGAACTGGATTCAACTACATGAGTGAAGAGATCAGTCAGTTTATGATTTCTCTTTCCCCATTCTACTCCCTTCTTCTCCTTATTTTGCCTTTGTTTTAAGTTGTGCTCATGATTCTTTCACAGGGGTATTTATTCCTGTGGGATTGAGTAAGGTAAGAACAAGGATGCTTTGTACGTATTCTCTACAGAAATAGAGCATCCTTTGTAGACTTCTCAATCTACAAAATAGTATTTTCTTGCTTTTTTCCAAATTATCTAAATCCCAAAGAGGGACCTCAGAAGATGCTGGAGTAGAAAGCCCTCAACTCTCCTTCTCATACACACACCAATTCAGCAGCAACACAACTCAGTTCCCCTTGTGAGCCATCCAGTATCCTGTTGAAACACCCTGCATCCTGTACAGGCGTGAATCTGGCCCCATGAAAACAAGTAGGAAAAGCCCTGCCATCACCACCCCCCACCACAGTTCGGAAACTTGAAAATGAAACTAGCACCCGTCTCATCCCTGAGGAGTAACGGAACTATCCTTCACGTAGTGCCACGTTATCCTAGCTTCTTCCCAAGAGACTGGCTTCTATCTTGCCTGCCTTGGAGAACTGATGGGGCTGCCATATATTTATCCCCTAAGGACTACTCAGCCTACAGGTAGTCTGAACTAGCATGCAGGTGTAAGGGGAGAAAGCTTTCCCTTCTTCTATTCTAGGTTCCTTGGCTCGTCTAATCATTAAATTAATATAAGAATAACAGGAGAAAATCAAATTGAATTTAATACATACAGGAGCTCATAATAATATGAGACTCAAAGAAGTGACCAAAGCAGCCCGCTTTTATACGTTTTAGACAGGAGACAATAAATTTTTAAAGAACTGACAAGACGAAGCGTTGGAACTTGGGGTAGTAAACTAATGAAGAAGGAGTAAGGTCGGGTTGCCCAGCCTTCTCGGCCCTACGTTCCCTGTCTCTGGTGGTAAGACTATCTCTCTTCCTCCTGGTACAGGAAGCATCCCCTTCACATAGAGAGTTTATTTCTGAAGAACAAAGGAGGTCAGAGTGTCCTTCTACTTGTTACATTAATTCGGAATAATCAATATGCAAAGTGGCAGATTTGGGGGTAGAACATTCTGCTCCCCTTTGCAGATGCTTACCCCACTCCTTTCCCCATCTCAGCACAGAAGATGATGCCCCCAGCATCTCCTTGAGGTGGGAGAGCGTTGGACCACCCATCCACTGCCCCAGCTTTTCTGTGGTTTGCTGCAAAGCCTGGCCTCTCTTGCCGGCCTCAGTTTGCTAGTTGGACCTCGCATACTCTAGCTGCCTGCAGGTCAGTGAGAACAAGGAAGTTGCTTCCCTGAGCACAGCGCCTCCTCCTGGCTCAGTGCCGAGCAACAGGTGACAGATCCCAAACATGGTCCTGGAGGGGAAAATACTTAGAAACAGGTCCAACATTCCAACTTTTGTGAGGGCTGTCAGAGGATCTAATTCCAGGCACACTTACCTGGGAACATTTATAGAACCCCATACTCTGCAGACACCTGATCCCTATAGAAAGAATTCCTCTCTTATGCAACAGCATGGGTGAACCTGGGTGGCATTATGTTCAGTGAAATAAGCCAGTGACAAAAAGGCAAGTACTCCTGACTCCACTAATACGGAGTATCTAAAACAGTCAAACTCAAAGAAACAAAGAATAGAATGTGTTTGCCAGGGGCTGAGAACATGTGAGGGGAGTTCAGTGGGTAGAGTTTCCATTATGTAAGAGGAATAAATTCCAGAACTCTACTGTACAGCCTCGTGCCACTAGTTCACAGTAAGTATTGTACGTGTCAAATCTGCTAAGAAGGTAGACTTCATGTTACATGTTCTTTTTAAAAAATTTTTAATGTTTATTTTTTAATGTAATAATGTCTAATTATTTTAATGTTCATTTTGAGAAAGAAAGACAGGGTGTGAGTGAGGGAGGGGCATAGAGAGAGGGAGACAAGGTCTAAAGCAGGCTCCAGTCTCTGAGCTGTTTAGCGGGGCTTGAACTTGTGAACCACGAGATCATGACTGAAGCCAAAGTCAGATGTTCAACCGATTGAGCCACCCTGGCTCCCCTCATGTTACATGTTCTTAACTGATGAAGTTTTGGGGTGATGGGGGGGTTCATGGGGTCCAGAGCTGACAGCCAAGAAAAAGTCTTGAAGGTGTCTTTGGGGCAGAAAGGTTATTTTATTGAAGCATGGGACAGGACCTCTGGGCAGGAAGAGCCACATGGAGTTGTGACTGGTAACTCATTATATACCCTCAGATTAAGAAGGGGTCAGAGATAGAGTAAGTATCTAAGGTATTTTAGAAACAAGGTTTCCAGCACCCTAAGGGGCTAGCTATTGCTAGGGTAATGCCATTTATTACCATTAAATAAACCCTAGTCATGAAAGCCTCCAGAGGTATTTTGGGGGCCATAAGCTTGAAGCATGATGGCCAGCATAGATCTTGGGGCAGTTGAGATAAAGGAAGTAGGCTTACAGGATTTCCGAGCCTGGGATCATGTTAAGCTAAGATTTTTTTTTTCTTTTTTTTGCTCCCAACTAAGTGTCATCATTGAGGCATCTGAGCTCCTAGACGAAGGTCACTCTGCCAGTTTTAAGGACTTGTCTGTGGGCTGTAGGCAAGAAAGGAATTTAATTTTTCATTTACCTTAGTTTCCCACATCACCATGTCAAGCACTTAAACCCCTTTCCTGGGTCCTGGGTAGCCGGGAGCCTCTGAGGACTATCACACGGCCACACCTGTGGGCTGGGGTGTGCCAGCCTGCATTTGCCCTCAGCTTGCCCCACACTCCCTCATCATGACCACAGTGGAACAAAATAGGATAAAGTAAGATAAGATGATAAAATAATAGTATAAATAAGTAAAATAAAATAAACCAAATTGTATAAACTCAAGAAAAAGATACTATGCTATTAACCATTAAATTTGCAATTGGATTCACTTGTTAATGCAAAAATGTAACAGTTAAATTATAATGTAAGTTGCTGTTTGTTAGTAAAATTGTTCATAATATAGGGTCTCTTCCCCAATGTCCTGTTAGCCTCTGGGACTCAGGCTGGGGTGGGAAATTATACCGTACCATTGCCCAAGCTGATAACATGGCAAAACCAACACGTCTTCATTTTGCTAAAAAAAAAAAAAAAATTGTTTACTGATTAAACTGAAAATATATATTTAAAAACAGATCTCTCATGAAGTAAATGGCTCTCTGAATGGTTTTTTTTTTTTTTTGGAGCTTATTTAAAGTAACAAATCTAAGGAATGTGTAATAGGAAAAAGTTCAGGTGTGATCTGATACTTTTGCACTTAATCTCAGCCTATGGTCCATTGCAGCTCTGAGGACATCTTTTAGAGTCTGCGTTTTCTCAGCTTACTTATTCAGATGACCAGACTAGATTTCTCATACATACTTGGTTTTTCCCCATAGCTCCTGGCTCACAGTTTCCGAAACCCTTGGAATTTCCTGAGAGGTAAGAGCCTTGGGGGCACCTTTTGTTCTAACATTTGGTCTCTTTGTGTTCAGTTCCTGAAATCCTTCAGAGCCACAAAGGTGAACGGTTGTCTTGTTACTTGTTATTCATATCAAACCCCTTTCCATCACAGCCTGGGGAGGGGGGGCTTATGTTAATGAGGTGATGTTGGAAAATGCTAAGGATGGGGACTATTTGCCCAGTAAACAAGACAAACTGATGAATAGAAAGATGGGGTTTTCCGTCACACCCCTTGATTTCCAGGGAGGGGAGAGTAGGTGGAGGTTGAATCAATTAGCAATAATCAATAATTTAGTCTATCAAGCCTATGTAATGAATTCTCCGTAAATGTCCAAATAGTTGGGGTTCAGAGAGATTCCAGGTTGGGAAACCACTGTACCAAGTCACAAACTCCATGAGGAGAGAACCTCCTTAGTTCGGGACCTCACCCTCTGGACCTCTTCATCTGGCTGTTGATGCCTATCTTTTATTAGATGAATTGGTCATCCATGCAAGCTTCTCTAAAAAAATTAATCACACCTAAAGAAGGGTTGGGAAGCACTAACTAATAGCCAGTCAGTCAGAGTGCAGGTGACAACACGGGGTTTCAATTGGCTTCTAAAATGGGGATGGTCTTGTGGGACTGAGCCCTTTACCTGTGGAATGGGATTCTATCGCTACGTGATGTCAGAATTAACGTAAAAATTCTCAGATACCCAGCGGGTGTTTGAGAATTGCATTTGGGTGTGAGAAAGCCTCAACATACATGTTGTTATTGGGTCCACGAACCCAAAGAACCACGGGTTTCGGCTGTCTGCTTTCACGACTCTGATCCAAACTCTCATACACCTAGACTTATTGCATTTGTGAGATAATGTGTTGAGAGCTGCTTATGTAGTCAAATTGTTTATTCTCCCTTCTTTATGACCCAAACTCTATAACAATTCTCTTTTTTCCCCTTCATACCCTAATCCCATAGGCCTCATTTTTAGTTCATTTCTATCAGTATTCTCCTTCCTTGATGCTCCTCCACATTCAGCCATCGGGCTCCATGATGCTTTTGCAGACATTCTCTCCAGCAAGCATCCTCATCCTCAGCTCCCTGACTCATTGTCCTCACCTACCAACAATGTCACAGAGAAACTTCAGTGTCGGTGCAATTAAACTTTCCATCTCTTCCCTACCTTCCCAAGAGCTTTACGGGAGATACTTTTTCTTGCATATCCTACCACTAAAGCCTTGACGTTGCCAACCTCCACTGAGCACTAAAAAATTACCAGGTAGTCTTATGGTTCATTAATCAACTCTCCCTTTATTCTCCACAGTGGCAAATAAAAACTCTGCTCTACTGCATACTCTGAACCCCATCCCTCCCCTGTAATCTCAAAATATCATAAATCAGAAAAAAATCAGCATATTTTAAGTTCTTTGATCTTTCTATCCAATCTAAAAATGTTCGGGAGTCTATATTTAATTTTCTCTTTTCTGTTCTGAGAATTCTACCTCCTGTGTTATAAAACCATGATCCAGAGCTTAATGCATAAGCCATTAATTTAGGTTTAAATTGTTCATGTATACATTGTGATGATTAGTCAAGAATTTTAAAACAGATAGGAGAGCATTATATATATATCACTAGTTTCTGAATATTTAGTGAGGTGTCTAACACTTGAAGTAATGTTAATGGTAGAGGTGAAACAAGAATTTAGTTGACTGGCTTGCATTGATCTCATTAAATCATGTGGCCTCACAAAACTCTAATGTCTTTAAATTGAAGAAAATAATATTTAAAAAGAAATGTTGGACTTTATTAGTTAATGAGGAAGATGTTGAGGGAGGGCATCTGAGTGGCTCAATCAGTTAAGCATCCAGCTCCTGGTTTTGGCTCAGGTCATGATCTCACAGCTCATGAGATCAAGCTCCACATGGGGCTTATCAGCCAGAGCCTACTCAGTATTCTTCCGCTCCTTCCCTCTCTGCCTCTTCCCCCAGTCATGGTCTCTTTTTCTCTCAAAATTAAATAAACTTTTTTTTTAATGAGGGAGATGTTGGATTACCAAAGTAAGATGAAGGATTCTAGTTTCATCCAAAGCACAACATGTTAATAAGACCAGATCATGAACTTCCTGACAATGAATGAGGTCATATTTCTGAATGAACCAATAGCAACAATCAAATCTGTGTCTATAAATATAACCATGCTACCTGTTGGGGCCCAGTAGGCAAAAATTATCCTCAAACAATATTTGGTCTCCTGGGCCGCACATGTGGGTTCTAGTCATTCTGTCTGTGATTTTCTCATTGCTTTGTAAAGAGACAAATACTTTTAGGCTTTGAATCAACTTGGTTTGGTCAGTGGCGCCAGCCCTCCCCTTACTTTGCTTTCTAGCTCTTTGTCTGCTGTTGGGAGTAAAACTCAAGCCTCTGCCAAAAGATTTGCCTACTAAAGGATGAGCATCTTGCCCATGCATAACTAATGAGGGGCCTTAAGAAATGTAAATATCCTCATAGAAATCTGCAGGCTCATCTTCTACTTGTAGCCAGACTATTATTAGGGAATCCCTCTCCTGCAATGACTTGATAATTCCTAATATTTACACCTGTCCTGTTAAACATGATGCTTTCCGGAGCATGTCTTCACTTCAAAGACCTTGAACTATGTAACAACTAAAGAAATGATGTAATCACCTATGGTATATAAGACCCTGGCCATCTAAGCAAAGTGTGGCTTTTTCCACCATGCCCGTTGTCCGTCTTGTTTGTCGTGTCTGTCTTCTTTCTTAGAGATATTGTGTCGACACCAACCCCCTACTCGGGACCTTTCGACTGGGGTGCGTGGGCTGGTCCCCCGCAGCTACCAGTGGTTTTCCTCTTCCCTTTGCCTCCATAATCCTTATCGATTTCCCTTTCTCAAACCTGAAAATTAGATTTACATGTCTGTAATTAATATTGATCATATTGTCAAGTAACAATGCATGGGCTATCAAGGGAGATATGGAAAGTTCCAAAGGGTCTCTAGACTTCTACACACTTGCTTTCTAAAAGCTTTTACTTTCTTTATATTTTGGGTTTCTATATATGGACTATATGAAAATTTCTTATGTGCTTTATCTATACACATTCAGTTTGCATATCATGAAATTGATGTTTCAAGAGGCAATTTAATCGAGGTCATGTAGTTGATTTCTTAAATTCCATCTTATTTAAGTGTAGGAACAAGCAAGGAAATCTAGAGAGCATAAAAAATTCCTGCACAGAAATGAGAAATATTTTGTTCCCAGACATAAATGACAAGAATGAATCAGTTGGTTTCTCATGGCCCCCAAAAACAAATTCCAGCAGACATTTTTCCCCTTCGGTTTCTGAGGGTACCTACATTCTTTGTAACAAATTCTTCTTAAGTTGCAGTGAAGAATCTAATTTGTTGTTTGGCAATCGTTATAAAAAAGTTATGTGAAGTATTTATGTTGTGACGCCTAAATTGTTGTTAGAGGTTGAATACAAGGGAGTCTTATGGCACCAAAGAGAAAGAGGAAATAGAATCAATTACATCGTTCTTATAAAAAAAACATGTTCAAAATAAATACAACTGTTCTTTCATATTTATAGAGAAGTAGTATGTCCCCTGGGTCTTCATAGAATAAGCTTTATATAATATGGTGAACATTAGCCTCAGGAACCCTTATAATAAACACAGCAGTGAGTTTCATGGGGTTATATTTATTACATTTCTTAATAAAAACCAATCACAAAACACCAAAGGAGAATTTAATAAAGGGAATTCAGTGTGGGTGGTCCAAGTATACATTCTTGATACAGTTAATAATGATGTTGTGAGAAACCAGGTCACCTAATTCTTAGTTTAGTGCTTTTGTTACCTTCCACCTGTGAGGGGAAAACACAGGCGTGTATATATATATATGTATATATACATATATATACGCACAAACACATGTATATGAGAGAAGGATTATCTTCCACATGATGCCTTCTTGTCAATGATATGGTTTGGATTGGTAAATAAAATCACACACAAACACATACACACTGCTGACTATGCCTGATATATAGAAAAGCAAATTTAGTCTCTTTGCATAATCTAAAGTGCATGGAAGTAGTTCATAAATTAGTTATATTTTTAAGATATGGAGGAATCTCCCTCCTGTTTTCTGTAATGGCCGAGCCAATTTATGTCCCCACCAACAGTGTTCAAGGTTTCTAAATTCTTCACATCTTCATCAATGCTTCCTATCTTTTGTTTCTTTGATAATGATCCTCCTAACAGGTATGAGATGATATTTCATTGCGGTTTGATTTGCATTCCCATGATGATTAGTGACACTGACCATCTTTCATAACCTGTTGGCCATTTGTATCTCTTCTTTGAAGAAATGGTTATTCACACATTTTGCTCAAATTTTAATCAGATTGTTTTGTTTGCATTGAATTTTAGGAATTCCTTCTATATCTCAGAAATTTACCCCCATCAGATAAATGCTTTACAAATATTTTCTTACATTCCATTAGCTGTCTTTTCACTCTGTTGATTGTTTTTCTTTCTGGGCAGAAACTTTTTAATTTCTTAAATGTTTATTTAATTTTGAGAGAGAGAAAGACAGAGAGTGAGCAGGGGAGGGGCAGAGAGAGTGGGAGACACAGAATCCAAAGCAGGCTCCAGGCTCTGAGCTGTCAGCACAGAGCCCGACGCGGGACTCGACCCACAGACACTGAGATCGTGCCAGGAGCTAAAGCCAGACGCTTCGCTGACTGTGCCTCCAGCGCCGCCGGGCAGAGACTCTTTAATTTGATCAAGTCTGCTTGCCTAGTTTTGCTTTTGTTACTTGTATTTTCGATATCGCATCCCAGAAACAATTGCCTAGACCAATGTCATGGAACTTTTCCCTACATTGTCATACAATCATTTTACAGTTTCAGGCCTTATATTTAGTTCCCTGATCCATTTTGAGTTGATTTTTGTGCATGTTAGATAAGGTCCACTTTCAGTTTTTGGAATACCAATACCAGCTTTCCAGTAATCGTACTTCTGGGTGTATCTCCAAAAGAATTGAAATCAGATTCTCAAAAAGATATCTGGGTTTCCACATTTACTGCAGCCTTAATTACAAGAGGCAAGGTAGGAAATATAAATAAAATCTAAATGTCCAATCAGTGGATAAACGAATGAAACAAATGTGATATGTATGCCTAATGGATTGTTTCGCAGTGGAATGGTTTTTGTTTTAGAACGAGGTAATCTTGCAACATGTGACAACACAGTAGACCCGGAGAACGCTTCGCTATGTGAAAGAAGCCAGTCACGGAAGGGCAAACACTGCAGGATTCCACGTGTGTGCAATATCTCAAGCAGTCACACTTGCAGAAGCAGAAAGGAGAGTGGTAGCCAGGGCTTGGGGGGAGCTAGAGAGGGAGGTTGCTGTTAAAAGGGTATAAAGCATCCGTCATACAAGACGAATAAGTTCTAGAGATTTGCCTTACAACATGGCACCTACAGTTAACTGCTCTGTTGTGCACATAAAAATTTGTTAAGAGGGTTGAACTCATGTTAAGTGTTCTCACCACAATTAAAAATAGATAAAGAAATAAATGCATGGCAAATGAGGTGAATCTATTACTTAAAAATAGGGAAATTTACAGAAGATCTCAGAAAGCCTTTGTGGTATGCATTCCCCCCGAGCTGCTGATTCTGTCCTACTCCTTAGGTTCACTGATCACCGGTGATCAACATCTAAGCTACGGGTTCCTACTGAGGAAAAGTCTTTCTGGAAACTCATAATTTGGCTTCTTAGTGTTACTTAAAAATTACGTGACAATAAACTTTGAGAAAGCGCTGTTACCAGAGTGCACATTTAGTACATTCAAGCAGCTAATAACGTGGACCTCTCCTCAGCGATCACGGAGATGTATGGGACTATAGAAGACATTTCTCTCTGTCACTCACCTCCCCTTCTCTCCACCAATCTTCTTCCCGTTGCTGTCTCTATAGTCAGAATGGCTCCGGCTGTCCTGGGGGAAAGGCTGAGGTATTGACTCCACTACTGGTCATGAGGTGTTCAGTCACAGAGAGACATACACCCCAATTCCTTCTTTGTATCTTATCTTTTTTTTTTTTTTTTAATTTGAGAGAACTAGTGTGTGGAGGAGTGAGAGAAAAATAGAGGGGGAGGAGTAAGAATCCCAAGCTGTCTCCATGCTCAGTGTGGAGCCCAACGCAGGGCTCAATCTCCCTACCCTGGAATCCTGACCTGAGCTGAAATCGAGAGTTGGCACTCAACTGATTGAGACACCCAGACACCCCTTAATTTTTTTATTTTATGTTATTTTACTTTATTTTATTTTTTATTTTTTATGCTTTTTATTTATTCTTGAGAGACAGAGAGTGCGAACAGGAGAGGGTCTGAAAGAGAGGGAGATACAGAATCTGAAGCAGGCTCCAAGCTCTGAGCTAGCTGTTAGCACAGAGCCCGACACTGGGCTTGAACCCATGAACCGTGATATCATGAGCTGAGCCGAAGCCAGTCGCTCAACCGACTGAGCCACCCAGGTGCCCCTCAATTTCTTTATTTTAAAGGTAAAACAATTTCTTTACTTTAAAGGTAAAGAAATATGGGGTACCTGGGTGGCTCAGTCAGTTAAGCATCTGACTTTGGTCTAGGTCATGATCTTGCTGTTTCCAAAGTTCAAGCCCTGCATCAGGCTCTGTGCTGACAACTTGGAGCCTGGAGCCTACTTTGGATTCTGTGTCTCCCTCTCTTTCTCTGCTCCTCCTGCTCTCTCTCTCAGAAAAAATAAATATTAACAAAAATTTAAAGTAAGGTAATGTGAACCCAGCAAGGTTAAGATCACTTATCTAAGCCATGTAACTAGTAGATGACAGACTGAAGAACAGAACCCAGTGCTGTCCTATCTGGATGAGTTCTCAAATGTCCCCAAGGGCAGAAGACATCAGTCTCCAGACATTCACACCCGGCCCCACACAGTGCTCTGGCAGAAACTCGGTCCCTAGTGACCTCTTCAGTGGCCATTTTGAACTCTTGAATTCTTTTTTGTTTCTATTTCTTTTCACTCCCTTTCTCAGGCTTCCGTGTAGTTATTCATAAGCTATAATTAAGCAGTATTAACTTATTCCTGCTGACGCGTCTTGACTCAGCCTACGTATTTCCGGTTTACCATGGGCCAGTCTTGACGGGGTTCTCTGATGAGGTCTCGGCTGTTTTATTTCATCTGGGGCTGACCCCAGAGGTAGGACGCTCTCCGTCAACAGGAACAGCTCTCTGTGGTATTCATTGTTGATTCTAGCTGTGTGCCTTTCTGCGCTGTAAGGCTGGTGGTAAGATTCCTACATCCAAGGAGGCTTTGCCAATTTGCTGCCAGACCTGGATTCCTGTTTGGGTGTGTCCTGCATACTAGCTGTGTCTGCCTATATTCCTGATAAATTCCTGAGACATGTATATATTGTGAGGCTGCTCTGTGTCCCCCCACCCAGAGGGAAAATACACACCACAACGGAGGAAAAATTATGGATCTTTAAAAACAATCTTTAATATAGGAAAAGGGACACATATTAAACAAATAATTATGCAGAAAATTAGCTAAAACTGCTACAGGCTGTAAAGGAATACAGAGAACTGTGAGGAGAGAGTAAATTAGGGAGACACAAACTTGTGTCCAGAACATTCAAGACCTTCTCCTCTCCACACCTGTCTTACAGCGTCACCAGTGAAGGGGTGAAGAGACACTCAGCAAACCTCTATCTTGGCGTTAACTACATCCACTCTATCTTCCCTGGGACTTCTAGAACATAACACAGTGTCCCACACTGTAGCGTTCTGAATAATGGAGTAGGACGTGACTGTCACCTTACCCACTCTACGTGGTCTCGTCTCTCTCATAGCGGTTCTTCTAGAATGTTTTTTGTTTAAGGTGCATTTAGCTTTGAAAACATATAGTGGTATCCTAAAAGAAATCAAACATACTGATTATGTTTAAAGCTACTGTATCTTTTGAAATATAAAAGTGAACATATTAAAGTCCCAGAGGAAGAAAATGAATCAAAGTCAGATTTGGATACGGATCTGTAGCTTTCATTCCTGTCTTTGTGTAGATTTGCATTGTTATGTTTAAACTTTTAAATTTTAACTGTAAACTTTAAGAGAAATATATATACATTTGTCACACAATACACACCTCACAAACCAGAGGCTTTGGCCTCCCACAGATTACCCTGTCATCTCCTGTGATCTCTCTGTTAAGATCCAGAAACACTCTCGAGGTGGCCCCCGCACTCTCTCTTATTCCCAGCCCACTCTCTCAGTGCTTCTGTGTCAGGTGTTTGTTGTAACCAGCGCTAGCACCGCTAGCACCGTGATGTGGCTCAGCCCCCTGCTGCCGGCCGGAAGAGCTCTTGGTGCCCCGACTCCATTTTTGTTACTGTTCAAAACCCTCCCCAGAAAAGGAGGAGTCCCGGAGCTCTGAGGTAGCCTGGACACACAGGTAGAGCAGGACAGCCGTCTTTTCTGTCCGAAGGCCACGGAGACATATCCAGGGGCCACAGTGGCTTTGAAAGTAGGGAAAGAGTGTGAGTGACGCTGCAGAGTCCGGGATCTGGACTCGGCAGCTCCCCAGCACATAAGGGGGAAGCCAGCTAGTCCTGAGGCCACTCTTCATTCCCACTGGGAAGAGCATCTGAGGTGTAGACCCAGCGGGCAGACGGGGAGAAAGTGTAGAATCCCTGAGGGACTGGCTCATTCAGTCTGGCCACTTCCTTAAAGATTCTGTTGCTGAAATCAGGGAACCCAGATTGCGTGGTTCTCACGCTCAAAAGTCATTTGAAACTTCTGTGCAAATTACTCTTAAAAAAAAAAAAAAAGCTTGGAATGACAGTAACTCACCACCAGAAACTGTGCTTCAGGTTTTCTTTGTTCCATTTTCAAGTATTGTTGTATATGGCTCCCTTGATCTAGAAAATCTGATTTTATTTTTTTATTTTTATTTTTTAATAGTTTATTTTCAAATTGATTTCCATGTAACACCCAGTGCTTCTCCCCACAAGTGCCCCCTCCATAACCATCACCCCCTTCACCCATCCCCTTCAGTCCACGGTTCGTTTTCAGTATTCCATAGTCTCTCATGATTTGTGTCCCTCACTCTCCCCAGCTCTCTTTCCCCCTTCCTCTCCCTATGGTCCTCTGTTAGATCTCTCCTGTTAGACCTATGAGTGCAAATATATGGTATCTGTCCTTCTCTGCCTGACTTATTTCACTTAGCATGACACCCTCGAGGTCCATCCACTTTCCTACAAATGGCCTTATTTCATTCTTCCGCATTGCCATGTAGTACTCCATTGTGTATATATACCACATCTTCTTGATCCATTCATCAGGTGATGGACATTTAGGCTCTTTCCATGATTTGGCTATTGTTGACATTGCTGCTATGAACATTGGAGTACAAGTGCTCCTATGCATCAGCACTTCTGTTTCCTTTGGGTAAATCCCCAGCAGTGCTATTGCTGGGTCATAGGGGAGTTCTATGGATAGTTTTTTTGAGGAACCTCCACACTGTTTTCCAGAGCAGCTGCACCAGTTTACATTCCCACCAACAGTGAAGGAGGGTGCCCGCTTCTCCACACCCTCCCCAGCATCTATAGTCTCTTGATTTGTTCATTTTAGTGACTCTGACTGGTGTGAGGTGGTATCTCAGTGTGGTTTTGATTTGTGTTTCCCTGGTGATGAATGATGTTGAGCATCATTTCATGTGCCTGTAGGCCATCTGGATGTCCTCTTTGGAGAAGTGTCTATTCAGGTCTTCTGCCCATTTCTTCACTGGATTATTCATTTTTCATGTGTGGAGTTTAGTGAGCTCCTTGTATATTTTGGATACTAGCCCTTTATCTGATATGCCATTTGCCACTATCGTTTCCCGTTCCGTCGGTTGCCTGGTAGGTTTTTTTTTTTCCCCCTTTGCCTTGCAGAAGCTTTTATCTTGATGAGGTCCCAGAAGTTCATTTTTGTTCTTGATTCCCTTGTCTCTGGGGATGTGTCAAGGAGGAAATTGCTGCGATTGAGGTCTAGGAGGCTATTTCCTGCTTTCTCCTCTAGGGTTTTGATGGTTTCCTGTCTCACATTCAGATCCTTTACCCATTTTGAGTTTATTTTTGTGAATGGTGTAAGAGAGTGGTCTAATTTGATTTTTCTACATGTTGCTGTCCAACACCACCACCTGTTGAAGAGGCTGTCTCCCAACACCACCTGTTGAAGAGGCTGTCCTTTTCCCATTGGATACTCTTTCTTGCTTTGTCAAAGATTAATTGGCCATACACTTGTGGGCCCAGTTCTGGGTTCTCTATTCTATTCAATTGGTTCATGTGTCTGTTTTTGTGCCAATACCATACTGTATTTTAAATATCAGAAACCAATTTGAAATAAAAAATAATACAAAGAAAAAAGCCGACAGAGAGGAAGCTCTCAGAAAGACAGCAGGAAAACATAGAAAAGATCTATAAAAAAGATCTATAGAAGAGATCTTTAGAAAGACTATGAATAAAGCAGCTTCCGGTCTGCACAGAATGGGCCTGGGGCCACTCAGACCTTCAGGCTCTACATTCCTTGTCATACATGTCCCTGTGTCTTTCCTCTTCAACTTTAGGCAATTTAACGGGAAACATGCTCTCAGGAAGAAGGTCCTAGTCCATAAGCTTCAAATCCACTGAGGCTCCCAGTTCTAGGGAAAGAACCTGATGAACTGGGGTTGGACCATATGGCCATTCTTGTGCAAATAACTCTAGCCAGAGGAGTGAAATTTCTGAACAGCATTACTGTGTGAATCAGTTAGCTGGAGAATCACTGTCCCGAGAGATCATTACTCTGACAAGAGAGGTCTTCAGGGACCATTATAATTTGTTACTCTGCATGTCATCATTCACCTCCAGTTAAATGTGTCCTATTTTTTCCCGAGGGAGATCTAACAAGGTAATTTTGTGGCCATCCTGAGTGTTCACAACAGTAAATGTCTTATTTTAAGATACGCTATTTCAGAATGTGGGATTGTGTTTCCCCAGTATGAGCACCTTGGGGTAAAGTGTTTGTCATATCTTTCTGGGCACAAGGCCTTAAGACAATTCAGCAAGTCGACAACATAAAGCTTCAACTAGTTGATTATAAATTGCAGCAATCCTCTTAACTAATGGAGGAAAATGAGTTCATTAAGGAGAAGACAGAAGAAGTTCCAGTGGGGCAAGCTCTACTGAACAGGGAGAGAGAGCATGAGATTCCACAGGCAGGTGCCCAATGCATCGCTGGAGCTGGAAAGTCCGCTCTACTGTGTAATTGGCTCACTGTCTCGGTTTCCATTAGTGACTCAAGGTGTAGCGAGTCACTTCTGAGTCCGACACCCAAAAGCACTCTATGGCGGCATTTTGTGTATGGATGTGGAGCAAACATGGGACAGTCAGGGGGCACGGATTGGTTAGGAGGGACCAGGTGGTAACCCTGAAATCTGTGGAGCTTCAGGAGACATAGCCTATCTTCAGGCCCAACGTGCGTTCTCTAGGGGTTGATCCACGCTGGGACTCAGGCCCTGGGGGACCTTCTAAAACAAGTGGCCTCTGGGTTTCTGGGCCACAGAAGAACAGGTCTGATCGTGGCCTGCCACTTCTCTTATGCTTTGGAATAGATGGAGACAGTCTTCTGTCCTCAGCGCTCTGGCCAAGACTAGTCACGTGACTCTCCTCACTGGGAGGCTGGGAAATCCGTGACAACAAAGAAACTAATTGAGAAACAGAGTGGTCCCTGGCCCAGAGTAGTAAAATGCCTTTGCCTTTTGTCTTTCTTTTTATATTTGCTTTGGATTTATAAATCCTTTAAAAAGACCTGTTTATCAGAAAATAACTGTGTCACATTTCTTAACTTTTTATGGGGGACCAGGGGACAGGGATCCTCCAGAAACCGTGAACACTTATTGATTCATCAACTGTCAGTTTCTGAAGTTATAAAGGGATGAAAACATGCTTATTGTGAGGTATTTATCCCAATGGCTTTAGCTCTGAAAATGTCACCTTCTGAAAATAACACCCCCCAAGACGTCTCCTATGAGAGCAAGCTTAGCTGTCATCACTTCTTGGCCAATTCCATAGAGTTTTACACTTTATAACTGAACACATGTATGAGACCTGCTGCAGGGCTGATGTGTTGCGCCAGCCTAGGGGTGACAAATAATTTCAGTTCCTTCTAAGAGGAGTGCACCAGCACGCGAGGAATCCCACGAGGTGCGTGTGTGACAGGTGTGGCATGATTGACTCCAAAAGCATCGAAAACTCTTTTCCTAAAATGGAATAATGCCGCGAGAAGATCTATAACTTCGACATAAAGCTACGCAGCAGCTGTGGCTCTGTATTTGAAGTTAGGCTGATTACATATTAATATAAACATGGCCTCATGTTATATGTTTGTAGATAGGAAAATAAGATTAGAGGAAGAATGAGGCATTTTATGTTAACACAAAGCAATTTAATTCTAAGTAATGCAGTTTACACTTTGGAACGCATCCTCAGCTTTTTCATCATTAAAATGTGAGTATTTACCATTTATATAGAAATTAGGATTCAACTAATTTTTCTCTCAATTATTGAGCCTGGTGTTTATGTAACATAGATTCAAAGAACCAAAATGTGCTTTGAAGAGATCTATTCTTTCCATTTGCAAAGTTGAATTTTGCACATTTTTTTGAAGTAAAGCAGCACACACTGAATAATGAGCACAAAGTCAACAGAGTCTCTCAAGGGTCTTTTAAAAACCACTATTTATTTACTGACTGATTTACTGATTTATTTATTCGAGAGAGAGACTCCAAGCAGGGGAGAGGAGCAGAGGGAGGAACAGAGAAAATCCCAAGCAGGTTTCACACCCAGGGCAGAGCCCGACCCGGGGCTTGACCCCACAACCCTGGGATCATGACCTGACCTGAAACTGAGTCAAGCACTTACCTGTCTGAGCAATGCAGGCGCCCCCCAGAAACAAAATTTACAAACATTATTTTTTCTTCATCCCAATCACATTAATAGCCTTACAGGAAGAGTGGGGATTGGGTACCTCCTTATCTGACTCATGACTTTCACTAGATGTGCTTTTAATGCTGTAGGGTGAAACCACACACACACACACACACACACACACACACACACACACACACACACACATTCATGTCATAACAACCAAGTACTCATTTTAAGGAGTTTTATCAGATGATGGGTTTTATCAAATGCACTTTAACTCCTGGAGGGATTTTTTTTTTTAAATCGTTTTACAGGTTATTGTGAATTGTCTTAACATATTAACATATTATGATATTGATTCTATTCCAGCGCATATTTTAATATTTCCGTTAAAAATACGCATTATGAATCCTGGGTACTACTCATCTAGAAATTTGGCCTCCAACGTTGTGTCAACATGGTGATGCTAAGACAGAATCTTATTCCTTTCCTTCGCTAATCCATGCTCTAGAAGAAGTTAAAGAGCATTGGAATTACCTCTTCAAAAGTGCTAAAATCATCTATCGAATTGTCTATAGAATTTAATTGTCTCAGTTTGTTCCATAGTAATATGACCTTAGACATTAATATCTCTTTAGGAACATAAAATGTTAATTTATGTTTCTTGAGAAATCATCATTTTCACACAGCTTTGCAAATTCAGAAGCATAAATTGAAAAATTTTCAAGCTTTCATTTTCTTATATTTGTGTTTAAAAAATTGCTTCTAATTTTATGTGTATATACACACTCTCTTTTTTTGACTAGGCTAACTAATGGTTCTAGCCCATGTTTTATTATATTCTTTAAAGTTCATTTATTTATTTTTGAGAGAGACAGAGATAGTGCAAGAAGGAGAGGGGCAAGGAGAGAGGGGAGAGAGAGGGAGAGAATCCTACACTGACAACTCAAAGCCCGACATTGGGTTCAAACTCATGAACCCTGAGATCATGACCCCAGCTGAAACCAAGAGTCAGACACTCAGCTGATTGAGCCACCCAGGTGCCCTCCTTTTATTAGACTTTTAAGGATTTGTATGATTTAACTAAGGCTTGTATTTATAAACTGATATGTGAAAATTCGCACCATAATCTAACTGGAAAGAGAAATGCCAGTTCATCAAGAAAAAAACTTTAGTAAATTGGAGCTCTGTCTGTATTTAGTCTATGAAAACCTCATACAACTCCCTTATGAGAAAACACACACACACATTTTATCATGAGACCTTTAGTTTTCCCTTTTTTGTCCATGTAGACTGGAATGAGATTTTACATGAATATCCCATACAGGGTGCATGTGCCTCTGTTATATCATTTGATTTTTTTAAATATTTATTTATTTTTGAGAGAGAGAGCGTGAGCAGGGGAGGGGCAGAGAGAGAGAGGAAGATATAGAATATGAAGCAGGCTCGAAGCTCTGAGGTGTCAGCACAGAGCCCCATGCCGGGCTCGAACTCACAAACCTTGAGATCATCAACTGAGCCGAAGTCAGACACTTAACCAACTGAGCCACTCAGGCGCCCCTCACCACATTTTTTTTTATCCATTCATCCATTGACGGGCACTTAGGTGGTTTCCATGTATTGGCCATTGTGAATAATACTGCCCTGATCGTGGGAGTGCTGACATCTCAAAAACATCTCGTGTGTTTTTGTTTACCTTGGGGAACTACCCAGATATGAGATCATGGGATTGCTGGATCATATGGTCGTTGCTTTTTGGGGTTTTTTGTTGTTGTTGTTTTTTGTTTTTCTGATCCTCTGTACTGTCTTCCCTAGTGGCCAGTTCACATTCCCACCAGGATTGCATAGGGCTTCCTTTTTCTTCACATCTCACCAACACTCGTTATTTCTTGTCTTCCTGATGACAGCCGTTGAAACAGGCATGAGGTGATCATGACCATCTGTTCAGGCTCTGTCACTCCATAGACAACCTATAACCTGAAATTATTACAAACTGATGGACATTTGTCACAGAAATAGCATCAAGACATCAAAACCATCTTCATTAATAAATTGAAGATGGAGAAAATCCAAGATTTGGAGGTATCTTGCTTATGTTCCTAAAGGTTGCAAATTTATATGAAGTTGAGAGCACAGCTTCTCAACTTGAAAACCCAGCAGAGTCAGAAATTATGCTGTATAGAATGTATGAAGTATGTCTTTTCTTTTTTCACTTTGAATGAAACTCATTTGAATAAATTGTAATTCATTCAAATTCATTTGAATGACGTATAAAATACAGTTGTGGTGATGTCTCATTGTGGTTTTGATATGCGTTTCCCTGACGAGTAATACTGAGCATCTTTTTATGTGTCCAACTGTCATTTGTATGTCTTTTTTTGGAAAAATGTCATTCAGGTCCTGTGCCGGTTTTTGAATTGGATTATTTGTGGGGCTTTTTGGTGTTGTGTTGTATAAGTTCCTCACATATTTTGGATTTTAACCCATTATTGGTTCTATAATTTCCACATACATTCTCCCATTCAGCAGGCTGCTTTTTGTTTTGTTGATGGTTTTCTTTGCTAAGCACAATTTTTTTACTTTGATAAAGTCCCATGAGAAATCACCTTACACTGTCAGAATGGCTACAATCAAAAAGACAAGAAAAATCAAATGTTGGCGAAGATGTGGAGAAAAAGGAACCTTTGTGCACTGTTTGTGGGAATGTAAATTGGTGCAGCCACTGTGGAAAATAGTATGGAGTTTCCTCAAAAAATTGAAAATAGAAATTCCATATGATTCAGTAATTCTACTTCTATTTAACAAAAAAAAAAAAACCCAAATCTCCACAGAAACACCAATTCAAAAAAGATATCTGCACACTTATGTTTATTGCAGCATTATATACAGTAGGAAAGATGTGGAAGGGGCCCAAGGGCCAGGGCTAGACAAATGGATAAAGAAGAGATGTATATATACACACCATCTCTTCTTCTTCTTATATATATATATATATATATATATATATATATATATATGTATATATGTATACATACACACACCGTGGATATTGTTCAGCCATAAAAAGAGTAAGATCTTACCATGGGTGACACCATGGATGAACCAGAGGATGTTATGTAAAGTGAAATAAATCAGATGGGGAAAGACAAATATTATTTAATTTCACCTGTGTGTGAAATCTAAGAAACAAGCTTGAGTAAAACACAACAGAAACAGACCCACAAATACCGAGAGCAAGCTGATGGTTGCCACAGGGGAGGGGGGTGCAGGATGAACAAACTAGGGGCACGAGAGATGCGGGCCTCAGTTACGAAGTGAGTAAGTCCCAGGGATGGAGGTACGGCATGGGGAGGACCGGTACTGGTGTTACAATGGCTCTGTGCAGTGGCAGACTGTAACTGGTGAGCAGACCACAGCGTATAGATTATAGAATCCCTGTATTGTACACCTGAGGCTATTGTTAACTGTCAGCTATACCTCAATTAAAAATTCTAAATAAATAAATAAATAAATAAGAAGCAATTACATCTTCTCCCTTGAGATTCTAAATATATAAGCTTGGCACAATATGAAGTAAGTGATTCGATATTAGACAATTGTTCAGCTGAAAATATCACCCGACCAACACTATTTGTAAACAATGCACTAACAGCGAAAAGAAAACACCACAGGAGGAAAATGTGACCCATTATACTCAATTAGCTATTTTTGCTGCAGAACTTGATCAGACGTGACAGTCTTCCAGGCTATAAATAAGCACCGGGTTTTGTCTAATTAACACCACCTCTTAGCTAGGTAGCATTTTTAAAGTTTCTTCCTAGAGTTTATGTAAGTTCAAACAGAAAGGAAAAAAAAACTCTCTCTTACCCATGAAACCCAGGATACAGAGGGGAGCGGGCAGCCCTGGGAAGATGTCCAGGAATGTGGCCAAATCCACGGTGTATCTTGTTGGATTTGAAAATTTGCCCTAATCCTCCCCTCAAGCTTTAGTCTGCAGCATCAGAAACAACCTGGTTTTCAGGTCACCAATAGTGGGTCCCTTTGTTGATGAGTAGTTCAGTCCCTTTTTTGTACCTTTATTCAGATGTAATGGATGAGACATGGATTCACATATTTAATGTGCCTGGTTGTATCCATTTGGGATACATATATACCCTTGATACCATCACCGCAATTAAGACAATGAACACACGTATCAACCTCCTGTTCTCAATCTTTTTGGTAATTCATCTTTCCCCCTCTTCATCCCCAATCACTGACTTATTTTCTGTCACTTTGGTATTTTTGTTAACATTTATTTACTTATTTTTGAGACAAAAGGAGAGAGAGAGAGCACATGAGTGAGAAAGGGGCAGAGAAAAGGGTGGAGGGGAGAATTCCAAGTAGGCTCCACGCTGTCAGTGCAGAGACTGATGTGGGGCTTGATCTCACAAATGGTGGGATCCTGACCTGAGCTGAAATCCAGAGTGAGATGCTCAACCAGCTGGGCCACCCAGGTGCCCCTCTCTCACTTTAAGTCAGTTAACCTTCCCTGGAATTTTTATAAATGAAATCATCTAACTATACTCTTGTTTTGTATGCTTCTTTCACTAAAAAATAATTATTTTGAGATTCATTTATGTGAGTATTATGTGTTCACTGTATTGCTGAGTTCGATCCCATTCCAGTGCATCCATGCACTTGTTGAAAGACGTTCAGGTTCTGTCCAGGATTCAAGTCCTACAAATAAAGCTGTTGTGTCCGTGGATATAGAACTCATCACACGCCCAGGCCAGTGCATGAACATGGTATGTCATTTTCCCCTGGCTACTTATCAAAGCGTGGAGTAGCTGAATGACACACCATGTATGCTTAATATTCTAAGCAACCATAAACTGTTATTCAAAGTAGTCATAAAATTTTATGCTCCCACTAGTGTCATATCAGAGATTCAATTCATGCACAGGTTTCCAAACACTTGTTGTAGCTAGTTTGTTTATTTAAAATGTAGCCATTCTAATTGATGAATATTCTCTCTTTACTCAGTTGACTTTTCGGTGTTGTCAACACCAACTGTCCATACCTATTTGGGTCAATCTCTGGATTCTCTATGCTGTTTCATTTACTTATTATCCATCATTATGCTACCACCACACTGTCATAATTACTGAGAATTTTAAATAAGTTCGGAAATCACGTAGAGTTATTACTCCATGCTGTGCTTTTTTTCAAATATATTTTGGATATTTTTGCTTTTTTGAATTTGTGTAAGAATTTTAGAATAATGTCATTTCTTAAAAAATTTTCAGCTTTTTCATTTCTACAAAAATTGATTAGGATTGAGTTGAATGTATACATAAATTCAAGGAGAATTGGCATATTAACAATGTTGTTTACAACCTATGGAAATGGGGTATCTCTCCATTTACTTAGATGTACATTAATTTCCTCTCAATAATATTTTATAATTTCAATGTACAAGTCCTACATGTTTTTAGTCAGAATTTGTGTGAGACAAAACCTGAGGGGATGTCCACCTCCTGGGTTCTTACTTTTATGTCATCTTCTTCCACTGAGTATGGTGGACCTGTAACTGGTTTCTAACTGATAGCATATAGTTTTTTATTTTTTCCATTGGTTTTCTCTTTTCTGTTTCTTACACTACACTCTCATTTTTATTGTTTCCTTTTTTTAAACTTATTCAGTTCGATTTCCTTTTTAATTCCAAGTTTCTTTAAAAACTGTGTATTTATTTATTTTGAAAGAGAGAGAAAAAGAGAGAGAGAGGGAGGGAGAGAGAGAAAGAAAGTATTAACGTACATGTGCGAGCAGAGGAGGGGCAGAGAGAGAGGGAGAGAAAGGATCCCAAGCAGGCTTCACACTGTCAGCACAGAGTCCCTCCTGGGCTTCAATCTCATGAACCTTGAGATCATGACCTGAGCCAAAGTCAAAAGTTGGACACTTACCTGACAGCCACTCAGGTGCCCCTTCATTCCTAGTTTCTTAAACCTCTGTCTGGTAGTCTGTTTAGGCTGCTATAACAAATTACCATAACCTGAGTAGTTTATGAACAACAAAAATTTATTTCTTACAGTGGGAGGGAAATCCAAGATCCAGGTGCCAGCATGGCCATGTTCTGTCAGAGCTCTCTTCCTGGTTTACAGGGGGCACCTTGGCAAAAGGAGCTAGAGGTTTCTCTTTATAAGGCATTAATCCCATTCATAGAAACTTCACCCTCCTGATTTTAGCACTTCCCAAAGGCCATCACCTGAATGTGAACTTTGAGGGGACGCAGACATTCAGGACATAGCACTCTGTTATTTAAGGTCGCTTTGTTCTTCTTGATGACTTAACTTCTTCTACATTATTAAATGATCTTTACTCCTAGTAATACCACTTTTTTCTGAAAACTATTTTCTCCTTCAATTTTTATGAAAATTCATATTCTCATCGTATTTTTTAATCTTTTTACTTTTAATCTATTTGGGTTTTTTTTAATAAATTAGGTTTGTTGTCAGCAAAATATAGCTGGCTCTTGCTTTTATCTCCCTTTCTGCAATCTGATAGTCTCTGTCTTTTAATTATCATATTTAGACCACTTACATTTAATGAGAATATTGATATGGATCAATTTAATCTGTCATTATACTATTTGTTTTTTGCTTGTCTCTGTTCTTTGTTTTCCTTTTCCTTCTTTTCTGCCTTCTTTGAGATCATTTGCTCATCTAAAAATTTATCTCTGTTGTTGGATTGTTAGGCATATATTATTATATTTTAGTGGATCTTGAGGGGTTTGTAGAATTTATCTTTTTAATATCTCAGGCTACCTTCAAGTGATGTTATGCCGTATCAGTTATAGAATCAAAACTTCATAACAGTATAATTCTACTATTCCTGATATTTGTGTTTCTGTGGTCAAATAATTTATGTTACAATTCTTATAAACCCCACAGTTTAGGATCACTCTTTTTTTTTAAACAGTTAATTCTCTTTTAAGAAATATGAATAATACCATCTAATCACAAAGTCCTTCTTTGAGTAGATTTGTATTTCCATGTGGTATCATTTTCTTGTGCTTGTAGTATATTCTTTAACATGTTCACTAGTGGAGCTTTAATGGTGAATCTTCTCAGCTTTCCTATGTCTACAAAGTCTTTATTTTGCCTTCCCATGAAGGTTATCTTTAGTGGAACAGAACTCTAAGCTGGGAGGTGATGGGAGTTTTACTTGAGGTGGTGTCAGATGTTTTTATATTCCTATAACTCCTCTTGAGCTTTGCTGTGGAATCGTGTTATGTTACTTGCAGATTGTTTAGTCCTTTCAGACATTGCTGTTAAGATTGGTTGGGCAGTGATTTGTCTGAAACGAATTATGTCTTATTACTGAGGCAAACCCCTCTGAGTACTCTCCTCAGTGGATGATCTTGAAGTTGTCTAATATGTCTAGTGGGAACGCTCACTTCTTATGACCCTGTCTGAGTACCAGGCAGGGTCACCTGTCGTCGTTTTGGGCATTTCTTTCCCCATCTCAGCAGGTTCCCTACTCACATGCACTGACCAGTGCTCAGCAAATACTTTAGGGGGACCCTCTGCATATGTCTGGGGTTCCCTCTCTGAACAGCTCCCTCCTCACTGGAATTCTGTCCAGAGGCTCTGAGCTGCCCTGGACTACCTTGGCTCAGGGAGCGAGCATGGCAACCCCTAGGTATCCCTTCCCTAAGATGTGGGCTGGCAACTCTCAAAACAGTAAACTTCATCTTTTCTCCTCCCAGGGATTATGGCCCTTTGTTGCCTGAGATACAGCGTGTGAAAACTATCATTTCATATACTTTGTCTGTATTTTGGCTACTTCAGGTAGGATGTTATAAAATATGTCTCTGTGCAGGTTAACAGTAGCCACACTTTTAGTTAGTAAGGTAAAGCTAACCCATGAGAATTTCTATTAAGAAGGGATCAATACATTCAAATCTCTCCCTATATTTTAGCAGTGTTGTAAGGCAAAATTAAAAGGTCATTTGTTGATCATTGAATCGGAAAAAATAAAACCAGACTTGAACCATCAATCTAGTGGGAATCTAGTCAAGAGAGCCTGATGCACCATCTCCCATGAAAAGTCCCTACAACTGTCTGTGGGTGCAGAGTCCAAGAACAAGCACCTCTTCTTGCCTCTTGTCAGTGTTTGGGTAGAGACTCATAACTTTTCTTTATGTAACTCTCCTTTATGCTTCTGTGGCTAACCAAGATACCCGATAAACTCTTGTTTTAAAGTTGTTTTCATATTGAGATGTTTGCATATTCTTTTTCCAGTTGCCTTCAGGTTCTGACGGCCTGGAGGTCCTTAAGTAATTCACATGTTCTTTAATTTTCTCTATTAATCTCATGTTAACATACAGAACCAACTTTATTTGCTCAATTTTCAAATGTCCCAGTGAGGCCCTAGTGCTGGCCATAGTTCTTAAATTTGTTCATATATCCATGATTTCCCATTAAAATTGTTTTGCTGTATAGCCACTTAGGTACACGGATATATTTCTCTCTCCTGTTCTCCACGTGCTTGCACTCACCATTGTATACACAGCACCGAGCTACTAAAGATTGTGAGATAAATGTATAAATGTTCTCTCCTCCTTTTACATATTAACCTCACGACACATGTTTCAGAATCTCTCTTATCTCCAAAATCAAGGTCCTTTATTCTTTTGACAGTGTTCTTTATAATTATATTATGGTCACTTTTCCTTAGAATCATTACTAATTGTTTCCAGAATACTTTATACTAACTCTATGTGAATATGTTCCCTGCATACTGTCTTTTATCCTTTTCACACTTTTTATATAGAAATGTTCTTTCTTTCTGCTGAAACTCAAATGCCTTTAGCTGCTACTTTGTATAAAGTGATCTCTGTGATATTTACTTAATCCTAGTTCCTTCCTGCTGCCTCTAAAGATAATTTAAATCTTCCTATTAATTCAATTTTGTTGTATGTTTTTAAGCCTTTCTTGCATAATACACAACATAGTTTCTTTAGGATCTTGTTTTTTTTGCTACCTTCTGTCCACTTCGGGTGGATTATATCCTCAGAAGTTCATTTTTTTTTTTTTGTGCCAGACTCAGAAAGATATAATTTGAAGCATCCTGATCCGTTACTTTTATCTCCTGTTTTCTAATATAAGATATAATAGCATACAGAGAATGACTTTATTCACTGTATCTGAACTATACTGTCGAATATTCTTAACTTTCCTTGTTTCCTCATTGAGCACTGACAAAATGAGCCATTTCAGGGAGGGAAGATTTCCTTGGGAGAATCTGAAGGATTTGTCCACAGAACAGACTGACCTACTCCTATAATATCGAAACTTGGGGCGACTGGATGGCTCAGCTGGTTAAGCGTCCAGCTTCGGCTCAGGTCATGATCTCATGGTTTGTGGGTTTGAGCCCCGCATCGGGCTCTGTGCTGACAGTTCAGAGCCTGGAGCCTGTTTCAGATTTTGTGTCTCCCTCTCTCTGACCCTCCCTTGCTCGCACTGTCTCTCTCTGTCTCTCAAAAATAAATTTTAAAAAACATTTTAAAATATCAAAACTTTACCCCCCCCCCCAAGCATTTTTTCCCTTACCATGTTAATTCCCAACATTTGGGTATTTTCCTCCTTTATAAAAGTAAGTCGAAATCTTTTTTCCATTGCACATGGAGTGCAGTCTCCTCAGACTCTGTGGTGGGACCCTCTGGTGACTACATCGTCCATCTTTTCGTTGTTCCTTGGTGGAACATTGGCTTCATTCCTGGGGGTCATGGGTCCTATTCCAGGGCACAGTTTGAACCTCCTTTGCTATTAAGGATGGCCAAAGAGGTATTATTTACGTGAGGCGAATGGAGCATCTGGCAAAGCTCTTTGAGATAGCAAGCTAACTGATGCGAATCCATTTTATGGTCCAGCTCTCCTCCTGTCCTCTGCCTTCCTAGCTAGAACGTATACTTGATGGCTGCTGAAGGACAGAAATTAGGCAGTAAAAAGGGCAGAACAAAGTTGACGGGTTGCATCTATAAGGACTTTAAAGAACATCATCTCGGGGCGCCTGGATAGCTCAGTCGGTTGAGCATCCGACTTCAGCTCAGGTCATGATCTCACGGTTTGTGGGTTTGAGCCCCACATCAGGCTCTGTGCTGACAGCTAGCTCAGAGCCTGGAGCCTCCTTCAGATTCTGTGTCTCCCTCTCTCTCTGGCCCTCCCCTGCTCACACACTCTGTCTCTCTCAAAATTAAGTAAAACATTAAAAAGATTTAAAAAAAAAAAAAAGAAGAACATCATCTCACTCCTGGGCTGTCCATGTTGTACCAGTAGAAAAGCACATAAATAATGGGTTTGGACTACTGAGGCTGGCGTCTGTTAATAACAGAGTCCCTAGTCAAAAGTGTCCTATGGCCATGACTTTCTATTATGCTTGCTGTTACTTTGATCTCTCACATGAACCTTGTGTTAAGTATTCCATATCTTTTGTCAGAAGTGCTTTCAGTAATTCTAACAAACTATTCCCTACTATGTAGGGTGGCTGATTGAGTTTCGTAATGTCTCTGTCTTCAAACTTAGGTCTGACTCAGAAACCCAGACTTCAAGTTCTACCCAAATATTTCACATATTCACTGTATTTTATTACACTCTGTTACACTCGATTTCATGTGACTTAACCATGTGGCTTAAAATAACAGAGCACAAACAGCTTTACCCTGCCCTCGCTTACATTTAAGGTGCTTACCTTTATGAATGAGTCCAGAGCTGTTCAAATAAACTAGGCAGAACTTTCTGGAAAGGTGATCTTAACCACACATGGTCCCCACCCTGCACAACCAGGAATAGCTTGTTTTCCTTCTCCCACTGGGTCACAATATATGACATAACCTTATGAGTAGGTCAGTGCATTTTACCCAGCGTTCATCTGGAATGATTTTTCAAATGATAACCACAATTTATCCAGTAATTTTTTTCTTTATTCTAAAAATATATCATTCTTATTTATAAATGGTGTATAAATGTATCATTTATTAGGCACCATTAGGTAGAATGACACATATTATAACTGAAGCTCTCCCACTTACTGTATATCTAATAAGGATGCACATCCATGGGTACAGGTGCCCACACTTTACTTACGGCGATTCCAGGGAGCACTAGGTAAACCAGCACCATCATTGTTCACCCTATTATTTTATTTTATTCTTACTTCCTATGTCTTCCATATTAAGCCTTTGTCAGTCTGCCTCTCCTATGAGATTTTAAGTTTTAAGAAAGCACTCACTTTGTCATATCCATTTCTGTATGTCCCGCATTAGGGCAGTGACAGGCACATCATAAGTGACAATTGCTGGGATGCTCATGAAATGAATCGTTGCAAACATCTGGAAGACTATATTTAAGAAGAATCTTTTGGTGTAAACACGGTGACCTCCATTTTATCAGCAACAAAACGGAGGTGGAGAAAATTGAAGACTCTTGCCCCATTTCCAACAACAGATAAGCGGTTGTTCAGAATTTGAGCCCAAATCTCTCGTCTGAAGAATGTGTGTTCTTTGAATTGTATTGGGAGCAGAGCGATCCTGAGAGCCTCGCTGTTAATGTTCAAAGCGCTCTTTCCTTTCTCAGCTGTTTATCGCGCTATTCACACCCCTTTAGTTGTGACATCTGGCATTACACAATTTTTCTTTATCTCCTGCTTGATATTTCATCATTAGTGCCTATTTTCACCCTCTTTCTTTCTGAATCCTGAAAGGGTTATCAAAGGGTGCCTCACTGCGGCTCCAACCGGCCCCCCACATGCACTGCTGTCTTTTCTTGACAAATGAACTAAATTTGTGAGCTTTGGGCTTAAGCCTTACCCTAGCTTGGTGTTCTCTCCTTTCTTTGGCTATCTATAGGCGCTTTTTCTCAAGTTTTACTTTTTTTCTTTTTTCCCCCCTTCCGGTCCTGGTTTTCCTTCATCTGATCTATATATGGTCTTCATCATTTGATTCTGTAGATGATACCAGATACATTGCTCTTTAAGATTGATGGGTTTTATTCTCTATCTTCAGAGTTATTTTCCAAGGCCATTTTATTAAACCAAACTCTTTCTCCACATAATCAGAGGACTGATCATGGAAAGAACGTCTCCATTTCTGTTCTCTGGTCTGGAGATAACGGTTGTTAGCGGTCTCACTTTTTACAGCAGTCGCCCCACCAGCCTGATGCCCTGGTGCGTCCCTTGGCATCTTGCGGGTAGGGCTGGCTCCATTTTGTTTGGCTATCTCTCTCGTATTATAGATGTGTTTGTTCTTCAACTGCGCTTTGAGATTTCTTAAAAACATTAGGCTTCCCATCTTAAGAGTGTGTTCTTGGCTGTAATCTGCTTTTCTGATCACGGAGTGGCCTTCTAGGGTTTGCTAGTCTGTCTTAGTCCATCTGCTTTCAAATTAAATAATGTCCCCTGAAACTATGACCTTGTGAGTAATTACGGACGACAGGCTTCATAGTCCTCATCTCAGTAACTTGAATAAAAAATCCTCCGCCACTGAAGGAAAGAAAAATTCCCTCTAAGAAGCACCCAATCCCTCAGAAAGGCACTCTGCATTTGGATTGAGGGGTCTTCTTTCTTAGGAGGTGAGTATACATCACCTAACTTTAATTCCTCACCTAAAACTGTTCCATAATCGTGCATACTTTTTCTCCCGGAAGAATGTGATTCCCAAACATCTGCTTGTGCCTGAAATGAAAAGCCCACCATCTGGAGCCACTCGCGTCCTCTAAATCGTGCTGAGCGTCAGGGAGCTCTCTCTGCCCGGTTTGTTCATTTTCACGCTGGACCGCGTGGTCCCTCCTCCTCTCTTCGGCCATAGCTCTCTCCTCCCTGGGATGCCCCCTCCCAGCTCCTTTGTGGCTCCCACCATCAGAAAGCCACCTCCCCCTCCTCCCCTGCACTCATGCTAGTAGAGTATTTAGTTCCTCTGTGCATCTCCTGCTATTCAGCTATTCCCCTTGACCGTGAGGTGGTTACAGAAGTCACTCCTTCCACAGGGTCCCCTGATGGTGCTCCCTGATCCTTTCCGGCAAAGCCTCCCTCTCTCTAGCCTGGCTAGATCAATCATCAGTCTCTCTTTGATTTTGGCTCTCTTGTCTCCACTCTTCTTTTTTTTTTTTTTTCTTTATCTCTCTTCAGCGTGCCCTGTTTTTCCTCTTGCTCAGGGCCCCCACTTTCCCGCAAGAGCCACAGCTTGGGGGGAAATGCCTGACTTTATCCTGTCAAAACCCTCCAGGAGTTCCAGCCTCGCCTGGGCAGGCCCCTCTTTCTGACTTGCCTCGCAACACTGTGCCGCAAAGCTGGGCCGCAAAGCGCACACTCCTCTGACCGTTGCCCCAGTATCCAGCCCCAGGACTCTCTGTTCCATTGCCAGTCCCCCACCCCCACCCTTTAAGCCCAGTGGATCTGGGTCTCTTAGCCAGTTTGAAGAGGAGGAACCTGGGGGCAGCCCTGTGTTATATTTGTTACCTGATCTACAGGGTCACAATGTAAAAACCCTTCCAACTACGGTGACTGTAAGAAAGCACTTTATTTGCAATTTGTTTGAATCTCAGGATGATACAGATTTCTCCCTTCTTTAAGTCAGTCTAATGGAATTGGTAAATGAGCAGACTTTGTAAATTCTACAGCCCTTGACGAACTTCTGGTTAATCCCTACAGCTACGGCATCAGGCATCAGTTGGGTCAAAGAGTAATATTCCCAAGTTAGCATTTCATTTAAAGAGAAAGCACATGCTAGAATCTTCTCTCACAAATGCTTTCCCAGCCCGATCAGTTCTGCAGCCTCGACTACAATAAGGCCCAATTATTTGAGGAAAAACTCAGGGAACCTGTTCACTCTTATTAAGCCGTAACTTCTAGAAATTAGTATTTAGGTGCAAGATAAAAAGGACAAGAAAAAAATAATTTTATTTTACATATCATGCCACTTTTTTCCCCAATAATTGTTATTTTAAATTCTTTATAGGTACTCAAACAGACTTTTGAAGATAAAATAGACATACATTCAATTAGACAAAATTTCTGAAATCTCCTTGTAATTACTTTAGTCTCACTTTTATATTGTTTCTTCTGCCCTTTTGATGTGTTGAAGACTTCTTTCCAATCTTAATTGCTGTTCTAAGTTCACTGTCACTATCGGGTAACTGTTACCTTGAATCCCCGTCTCAGAGAGAGAGAGGTAATTCAGAATATCTCTGCTATTTAAGGAAATACTTACCAGCAAGCAAATTCTACTAGCACGTCTTTAAAACATGATCTTTTCATGTTTGTAAATTTTAAATGTTAAAGTTCTGTTTCTTATGATTATCACCCCAAAAAATCCCTTTGGGCAAATAGTTGATAAATTCTCCTGAACCTGCGTTCTATCATTAGTAATGTTGGGATTTCTCCATTATCCACCTTTCTCGTAGCAAGCATGTATTACCTTCCACATTTTATAAAAATCTCACGTAAGTTACAAGAACATGACGAGTGGGTACTTCATTCATTTAAAAGTTTTAACAAATGTGTAGGACAGGCGAGTATTTCCCCATAATTTACTTAAAAATTTCAAAGTTGCTCTGGTCACAGCATGCGAGACTTGTCCCTGATCTCTTGAGTAAAGTGGTGATTCATTTCTGAACTACATACGGGCTCTGACTTCAACCCAAAGAAATGGGCGATTATTGTTATGTTCGTCCACGCCACCAAGTTGTCAAGTGAGCTTGAGTCTATCAGTTGATTTCCAGATGCCGAAGTAGGCTCTCCAACAAATGTGTGTTAGGCATTGAATGTGGAGGGTCTGCATGGAAACGAGGCTCTTCTCTACTTTACATCAGCGGGTCCTACGAGCCACCCTTCGCTCGCTCTGTCCACTCTGACCACACGCTCCCTGAGGAGCTCATTTCCCCCAAAGAGTACTCTGGAGGCGAGTCCTTAGAAAGATGTGAGACTCCTTCCAGCTCCCGCCAGCTTTGAGGCTTGGTTTTAATCACCGTTAATGAAGGTATGATTTAGTGGGTGGAAAGATGAGTATTAGGAACAAAGATTAGACTTCACTTGAGTTTCCTAACCAATCTCCACTGATGCTTGTTCAGTGTCTCTGCTGATCCGTTTGATTCCGGTTGGAAATTATCCCTGAGAATAAAGGGATATTGAAAATGCTCAAACCTAAGACATATTCAGGCATTTAAAAAATAAGAGCTATATGATTTCAGCATTATTTTCCCCCAATTCCAAAGTTATGTTAGTCTACCATTACGGTAAAAAATAACTACTCTTTTAATGCCAGTAAGGGAATAGTGTTAATATTTAATGAAGTAGAGGTTTCTGGGTAGTGATAAACTGTAAGTTCTCTAGTAACCCCTTAAGACTCTTAGAAAAGCCATAAAAGCAGAACTTTCAAGTAGAGGACACTCCTTGCAAATATGGAAGGATAGACTGCCCACCAAATAAATAACCTTGCTTCCATAATGGTGTAGGAGAAAAACGCTCCTCCTCCCCATCCTCGGTGTCCAGCAAGCCCCACTCTGACTTAACTGATTTCACAACTGGTAAGAGAGGTCTAAAAACACCATCATCGTCAGAGTTGAGGAATGATAATGCAGTGTTAATGCCCCATAACTCAGCAAACAACAACAACAAAACTTAGTAATAACCATGAACTATAAAGAGCCACTGTTGGCCTAATGGCCCTTTGCTATTGGAATTCCCTTCGGAATGATCTTTTCATGGGGTATAAGGCTCACACGTTTCTGAACCTGTGAGGTTCGGACACTCACTCACCTCGAGAAAATTGGAGTGACTGTGAGGCGGAGTGACTGTGAGGCAATGTTTCTGTTCTGTTGGAGAGGACCTGGGAACCAAGTTTTGCTAGAACTCTAATTTTCCTGGTACAGATTCGGTTGAAATGGAAGAAAGACTAGATTTCTGTAGGCTTTGAAATGGACTAAATTTGTATAGGGAATTCTTCATTTAGGAAATACGTTGTTCCCTTGAGTTGGCGGGGACGCTTTGCACACACCTGGAAACATTGATATGTGCATGTTTGAATACACCGCTGCGAGAAGTATGTGTTGGAATATGAAAAACAATTCTAGATTTGTTCTTCCAAGTAGCAGAGGTCGACATTGGATACACCACTATTATGAAAGTGAAATTTTTGGGATGAGTAGGTACATTGTAAATTCTTTTAAACAATGTTTAAAGTATTTGGAGCAAGTGAGAGCGTCATGTTTTGAATAGTGTACGATTAAACACAGAAAAGCCGGCGATAGGGCATTATTTAAGGAAACTTTTAAAAAATGCCTTTCAGGTCAAAAATCTGTTTTTTGTCTGAAAGTAGGGACAAGCTTGTCACTCTCCAGCTTCAGGAAGGAGAGTACAGCGCCTCAGTCCAGAGGAGGCCAAGGATGGAGACAGGGATCCACATGTTTTGGGGAGGAGAGATGGTCAAACGTGGAGCAAGTTCTTATTTTCAAGAGAGTTCTAAAAGCCAATTATTTCCTGGGTATTTCTGAAGCCCACAGTCAGGGTGCAAAGTGTGAATACTCTTTCTGTCAAGATTTATTTCCTTCTAGACATTGGATCTTATTGGGGAGAATCGTTAACTAAAGACTATTGTTTGTCTAGCTGTGGTCAATGGATAAAGGACCGATTGAGGTTCGTAAGAAAGCATCAGTACGAGAGAGATACTGTACTGAGGTACAGCTGCTAAGGTCAGAAACAGGCTTACTATTTTATTTTAGAAAACGGCTAGTTGAATTTCTGAATTGGTTTTTTGTATGTGTTAGCCTTAAGGAAGTGTGCAACGGTCCGTACAGGTTTAATTAGACATACAAACTGAGCTCCAGTGAAACACTCACAGATGATTCCATTTCTACACACAGGAATTAATCATCTTGTGGTTTTAGTTGAAGTTGGGAGAAAATTTTATTATGTTATGTCTCCCTTCCGAGGTTTCTAAGTTGTGAAAAATGTACACTCTTATTTTATCCTTTTGCTGGAGGTCTAGTTGCCTAGAATACAAAATTAAGAATGCAGACACGGCTATTCAATGTATGCAAAATAAAAATATACACATTACACATGCACACATATGGATACATATAGATGCTTGTTTTTATATAAAAATCTCTGGAGCAATAGTATGATTAGGGGATTTCTTTTAATAGTATTTCAATAGGAGAAAGGAGTACAAATGTGGATGTAAATTTTAATCAAATATAACCCACAGGGTAAGACATACAAACCTAGAGATTATGTCTTTATTTCTTTTGTGACTTGATCCCTGAAGTTGAAGTATTCTTTGAAGTGTTTCATGGTACAATATAATTTTTCCGTGTGGCCCAGTCTTGTGGGAAACGTTCTGTGACATCTTTACTTCCTGATAGTATTTTTTGCGTGTGATTTTGGTAGGCTTAAATTGAAGTAGTAAATATAAACCCAAGCATCTCAGAGAAGCTATTGAAAATTCAGAGTTTTGTAATGGGTTGTGCAATCTGTAAAATGGTTTCTGATACTGGATTTTGGTCATGTCTCAAAGCCAGTTGTCGGGGTGAAGCTTGGCTGTGTCATGCGTCTCTGATCTATATGTGTGCCCCTCGAAATCCGAGGGAGTGTGTGTGTGTGTGTGCACGCGCACGTGGGTGGGTGGGTGTGTGTATTCTGCGAGTGGGATTTTATACTGTCCATCAAAGATGGTTCAGAGGCCTCAAGAACGGGACAGTTGCTTACTGGTCCAGCGAAAAGGTGTGGCTTGTGGGTTGGAACTGCCACTTAGTTGAAGAATATGAATACGGACAGGATGGAAGTGTCTAAGAGAAAAGGTCAGAGGAGCACGGGCGTGTAGTAAACGAATGTGCGTCCACACTACTCAGTGACAACGTGCAAGAGGAGGACACGGGCGCAGATCGTGGGCTCGTGTCGCAGAGATGGTGCGGTCTCTCGGCCTGAGCTCCTCGCCCCGCGCAGACCTACCCGTCTGAGGTGCCTGCCTGGGTCTTTCGCTCTCATGCTCTTTCCCCACGTCTGGCCCATTTCCATCTGCCAGCTCTCCCCAGGAAGCGACTTTCTGAATGTTCGATCCAACCGGACCCCCGCTAACCTTCTTCCCAACACACATCCACTTACCCCGTCAGTTGGACCCCTGGGTCCCTTCTTCCCACTGTCATTTCTGTCTCGATCCAGTCCGGCTTCTTGGCCTTCAGTGACTCCTGAATCCATCCCTCACCCTAACTGTCGCTGGTCAACTCCAGGATCAGGTATCCAAACTGCCCCCTGCTTGGGTGTGTAGTCAGCATCTCAGATTTAACACACTAAAATGAGTGACTCCTGTCACTGTTTTCCAACCTATTCCTCACTCAGTCTTTTCAGACTCAGTTTTCAGTCTCCTTTGTTGAAACAAGGAGGGCTTACCACCCTTCTAGATTCTAAGCATGATGTACACTTTCAAAATCTTTTTCTAGTGGAAATTTGACAAGTCCTATCATTTACAACTCAGTTCTCCAAAACTGCTTAATGTCGATAAATTGTGAGGGCCAGGCTGTCACTGGTTAGCACATGAACTAGACAGTATTTTTAGTATTAAAATTTTCTAAATGTCAGGCTTATGTTGAATTAGGTTTTAAACACCCAAAGGGAATTATGTACTGTAGATCTCTAAATATTTTGACTATATATATAATTTTAAAATGCTATAGCCTTCAGAAATTGGGGAGCGAACACTGTTACTATATGAATGAAATTACCCAGGACATAGAAAGCGAGTGTGTAGTATGGATTATGGAAACTATACTCTCACACTGTAGTGAGGTCTTCCTCTGACAGTATTTCTGTTAGAGCCAAGTTGAGAATTAGGTAATTCTATCATGTATCTTTTTCAAAGTTTTAGATTATTAAAGTATCCGATGATTCTATACTCCATCCCTAAAACAGTAATAAGACAGTGGTCATTTTGGAAAGATATTTGTCTAAAACAGATATAACTAACAAAACTATGGAATTTGTCTGGACACTACATCCACTTGTTTGGGGTAAAACATACAGTCTTTTCCAATGGCAACGTAAGACTGGCTTTCTTTTTATAAATGGATAGACATTCAACACTTGTTAATATAATTTATACTTTTATCAATTTTTTAAATTTTTTAACATTTATTCATTTTTAAGAGACAGAAGGAGACAGAACATGAGTGTGGAAAGCCATAGAGAGGGAGACACACAGAATCTGAAGCATGGGGCTTGGACCCACAAACCGTGAGATCATGACCTGAGCCGAAGTCAGATGTTTAACCAACTGAGCCACCCAGGTGCCCCTAACTTGTACTTTTAAATGGTAATCCTCATTTGCAGTTCTGTGAATGTTTTTTATTATTAGTTTAAGTAATTATTATGGAAGATGCTCATTAAACAACCCAAATGAGGACAAGGCCCTTAGCTTCTACCAAAGAGTGTGAGTTTGTTTTACCTGGAAACAGATTAACAATGTACAACAGTTATTCTTGAGGCCAAGATTTCACATATCCTCACCTTTTTCCATGGTTCTACTAAGGAGAGTAAGTAACAACCAGTCCCAAGATTAAAGCCCCTTCATTGGGGTTCCCGTTATAGATAGTGGAGGAACTGACTACTTATTTCCAGGCAAGACTAAATCCTAACAGCAACACCAATAACAAGAATGTACAGTGTAATCTTCTAAAGGCTCATATACATGTACGTATGCATCTAAAGCCCTCCTCTAAAGGCTTTATATACGTGAACCCATTTAAGCTTTATATCAACACTTTGAGGAAGGCAATATCACTTTTACCCATTCTACAGATGACGAAACTGAGTCCAAAGAGTGACACCTCACCGATCTCATTTACTTAGTAACAGATCTGAGTTTCCAAGGCAAGGTGACTGGTTTTTACCAGTCTCTCAAGTTTCAGTTGGGCAAGATACGTTCTGGAGAAATGTGACTTAAGTTAACAAACCTGCCTTGTATGCTTAAAATTTGCTAAGAGGAGTAGATAACTTGATATAAGGATAGAGTTAGAAAGCCAAGAGAAATGTATTATCCTTAAGCAACTGTTTTGAAAACCTAATCATTTTGATGTCTAACGGGTACGCAGTGACTCATTGTTGAGGTTAAATCATAGTATGATGGCAGAGAATTTGAGATTAAAGTTGCTACCGAGTGCCCTAAGAAAAGTGACTCCGATGAGAAATTTATGGCTTAGATTTCAGGCCTGTAAACACCTGGATTTCTAGCTGTTTTTAGAATAACGGGCAAGTTGAGTGCTCATCAGGTGCCCTGGGAATGCCACACATCTGAGCTCAGGCGAGCCCGGGACTGGGGCGATCACTCCAGTCTCTTTAGAAAGATTTTTGTTTGTGGTTTCCTTTCATTCACATCTGATTAACAGAAGATACATATTTCCTTCTTCCTGAGGGAGGGAGGTAAAATATTTGCTCCATCTCCGGAAAAAAATAGTATCTTCAAAATTGTAATTCATCAAATGTTTGCATCCTTATCAAATGCAAACATGGGAAGGCTTGTAAATAGCCAGCTGACCAGAAATAACAAACAGTTTTCCCCGTGAGGGCTTAGCCTAGAGATTCTTTGTTGTAAAGTCATGTATAGACGTACATTAGGATTTTATTTAACCTGTATGAACCTTGGAAACTATTTAGGCAATGTTATATATTAACTTTTGTCAGATTTGTCCTCCAACTGCAGATCAATCAATTGATCTAATTATATATACGTACATGTATATTGTATATGATATGTAGTTTATTTATATAATATTCATAATTCTCTCATAGAAATATTTCTAAAATTTTTTTGTTTCCATTCCTTGCTAAAAAAGATTTAAATGCTTTTAAAAATAGACAACCTACCAATATTTTTAAAGAGATTTAAACATCACAGACTGGAATAATATGATATTGCCCGTGGAGCAGTTTAGGGTGCTTGCCTTATAAAGAAGTATAGAAAATGCACCAAGCCTGAGACTTTCCAGAAGAAACAGCTCCCCGTGCCTGCTTCTTTTGTAAAGAGGGAGAAAATGAGGTCAATTGGTATCTTTTGATAAATTGCCTACAGTGAATCCTGGTGTAGGATAAAGTGCTTCTGTTTTTGTTTCCCTTGAAAGAGATGGCATTTTAACTAATAGGCATACCTTCAAAGCATTTAAATATCAATAAAAGTGAATTTGCACATAGAAAGAAAGGGAAAAGGGAGAAGACGCAGGCACCAAGGGAATTTTTACATTAAAAAGAAAAATTTGCCTGGGTAAAATGACTGAAGCAAAGTCTGGCTACAGTATGCTAATGGGAAAAGCAGATTTGAAGGAAAGTGGAAACAGGAGTCCAGAAATGGTCTCCTCACTGAAGTGAGCTATCGCTGCTGAGAAATGAACCAGCGGGAAGATTTTAGCACTAAGGGGAAAACGTCCCATAAGCAGAAAATAAAATAAATTTGCTAGAAGTAAGCTTTTTAAAATGTTTACAAAATGTACATTTAATAATACAAGCTGTATTGATTTTATTTTGTTCATTTCTGTAGAAGAAACGCTTTCATGCTGTGTTTGCTAACACAGAACAAAAGCATAAAAGCTGATACCCTTTTAAATGTCATCAAACTTGGGGCACCTGGGTTGCTCAGACAGTTGAGCATCAGACTCTTGATTTAGGCTCAGGTCATGATCCCAGGTCATGAGATCGAGCCCCATGTTGGGCTCTGTGCTGAGCATGGATCCTTTGAGGTTTTCTTCCTCTCTCTCTCTCTCTCTCTCTCTCTCTCTCCCTCCCCCTCCCCTTCTGCCCCTCTCCCCAGCTCATGCATGCCCTCTCTTTTTCTCTGAAAATAAATAAAAAGAAATGTGATCAAAGTTGCTCTCCTCAAAGAGTATATATATGCTCAACTCTGCGGGAGATCATGGACCTTCAGTCTGAAGATATTAAATTATTCATTATTGTTGGCAAAATACGAGGAAAGCAAGTTTCAGAAGATAATCATATGACAAAACATAATTTGTTCACTTGTATATAAGCAGATCTTTATCTAACTTGAAATATTTGAATCAATTCCCATCCTAGACATGATGGCAATTTCCTCTTCAGTGGCTATATCTTAGTTTATTAAACAATATATATATACCACCTCAGGAATTTTTGTCCCTTCTACCCTGGTCTCTTCTCAGTTTTGTTGGGGGAAATGAGTTTATTGGATCGTGTTACACAAAAATCCACTGAAAAGGTTTTCTGAAGATTAAAGAGATACACTTTTTTCCCATTGTAAATAAATATAAATATATATAAATCCTCAACATTTCTAGAAGGATCCTTGCGAATGCAAAAGACTTAGCGAGGCTTTCGTGAAAACATTACTAAATAGTAAGCATCGTGGAGTCAGTGTACCAGTAGTCAGTTACAAAGTGGGACACTTGGCATCTCTCTGTCTCTTTAGAATTTTATCTCTATCCCTCCAGAACCTCAGAGAGGCAGCAAGGACGTATTTCTTGTGTTCCAAGTATAGTTCCCAGCGCTGTGGACCCATGGAGAGTGAGTTAGATGAGTTCCTGCCTGGTGAGGCCAACATTCCCTCAGGATAAAAAGACCAAAGCAATACAATGAGTCCAAGAAACCTAAAATATATTTTAAAGGGATATAATATTTAAATTAAAAATTAGGATATTTTAAGGAATTTTTCCATTCCTGTTTTATAGTTGTTAAATAATATAAACATGGTGTCCTAAACTCCTCCCCCCTTGCAAAAAGGGGGGAAACAAATCAAGGTGTTTATAGTGTTTCTAATGACTCCCTTGAACACCAATCTTTTTTGAATTGATGAAATCCCATCACACTGGTACTTGGGTCAAACCGTGAGGAACTGATAGGAGTATCATGTTTGTGTAATTAATATGTTCATATCTAATTATCCTTAAGAGAAGAAATAACCTTTCCTAGCGTTCTCTGCTTAAACCTTAAAATAAAACTTCCAACGGAATTAGCATAATTTGCACCCCATAAGTTGGACAGTTGCTAAAACTAAAGAAGCAGGACCAATTAGTTTAAATATCTCCGGCACTTGTGTGACTTCATCAAACCGAACGCAGGACCTGACAGAAGGTTAGGACAATGGGTGAATAACAACTAGCTGAAATATTACTATTGAAAAAAACCTTGTCAGACAAACTGAAGATAAAGGATACGTTTATTTTATTATTTTTTTATTTTAGAAAGAGGGTGAGAGCGAGTAGGGGAGGAGCAGAAGGAAAGAAAGAGAGACCATCTAAGCAGGCTGCACACTCTGTGTGGACCAGATGGGGCTCAAACTCACAAACCATGAGGTGGTGACCTGAGCTGAAATCAAGAGTTGGACGCTTAACAGACTGGGCCACCCAGGGGCCCCTTAATGATTCCTTTTTTAAAATCACAAGAGAAGTATAGTCTCCATTCAACTACAGACTATTTTTCTTGTTACTACTTAAGATTAATTCCTTCTAACAATAAGATTCCAAAAGCTGATGAAATTAACCAAGACTTAAAGTCCAAGTGTGTGGATTAAACTCTCCAGGACCAATTTCCGTTCTAGCCCATGATTCCTGCGTTCATTTTGAACATCTATCTTCACTACTCTTAGTAGCGAACGTGAGTTCCCTTCCCTTTGATGGCTTTTTTTTCTTTAACTTTTATAGCAAGACTGAAAGCTTGGGTATAAGGCTCAGAAAAGGTTGGATATAATACATGATGGATTTTTTGGACAATATGCTCAGTCTCAGTTTTTAGTTAGAATTAGATCGAGGCCAGAAATAGTTGTCTTTCATATTTCAGATGGCAAAGAAGCAGGATCTAAATAATGTGGGTGGGTGATTCTTCTCATCGTATGCAAAGTCCATGTATTGTGAAATGTCTGTCCTATACAACTTTAATTATCTTGTAACTAATTATCTATATATGAGATAATTTTTATGTGAGGAACCATGCCTCAGCAGGTCCTGTTAACAGTGTAGGTCTCTTTCTGTCTCTTTATGATACATAATGCTCAAGCCACTGCTTCACCTACGACCACAATTTTGTAACCAGTAAATGCCTGTTAATATAGGCACTTATCTACCCCTTCATTTCTAGTTTTATTTATTTATGTTTTTTAATTTTTTTTTTTTTTGAGAGAGAGAGACAGCATGAGCAAGGGAGGGTCAGAGAGAGAGGGAGACACAGAATCCAAAGCAGGCTCCAGGCTCTGAAACTGTCAGCACGCAGCCTGACGTGGGGCTCAAACCCACGAACCATGAGATCATGACCTGAGCAAAGACACTTAACCAACTGAGCCACCCAGGCGCCCCCATTTCTAGTTTTAAAGAGTAAAACCTGGAGAACATAAATGTCTTTCCTTGTCAGTCTCTTGGGATTACCTGTCTGTGAACCCTGCCAAGATCCTCCAAATGCTCAGCATCACCAAGCTCTTGCCAGTCACTGAAGGGCAGGGTTCTTAACAAGGGCTCATGGGAGCTCATGGACGGCAGGGGAGTAATGAAAGTGTTCATGTTTTCATAATATACATTTGGAAAGTGAGAAATGAAATTGTTTCCATACAAAATAGCAATAGTATGTTGAGACACTGGAAAGATAGGATCCAAAGGGTACAGATTGATGACTCCCCACTGGGGGCAGCGGGATGGTTCAGTCAGTTGAGCATCCGACTTTGGCTCAGGTCATGATCTCCCAGTTTGTGGGTTTGAGCCCCGTGTTGGGTGCTCGCTTCAGGAGCACATATAATAAAATTGGAGCCCTGTGTTGGGCTCTGTGCTGATAGCTCAGAGCCTGGAGCCTGCTTCAGATTCTGTGTCTGTCTGTCTCTCTCTCTGATCTTCCCCCACTCATGCTCTGTCTCTCTCTCTCTCTCTCCCCAAAAGAAATAAACATAAATTTTTAAAATTATTTCCAGCTGGGAGGGCAAACTATTTGATTTTTGTATTAATCGAAGGTGGTCTGGGTTACAAATAGCAGAGAAGCGCTGATCTGAATGGTCTGTGCTTTGACATCACGGTAAGGACTCTTCAATAGTATGTCCAATTGAAGAAAAATAATTTACTCCAAAACTTTTTTATTTCTACTAGTGATACCACATACCATACACACACACACACACACACACACACACACACACACACACACACACACACACACATATTCCTTCTATTGTAAATTTTCCTGAATATCTCTCGGTCCATTTGAAAAGCATGAATGTTGTCATTCTGTTTGCTCATATCTCTCCTCCTCTTCCTCTTCCACATCCTTCGTCAACAATGGAAGGGGTGGGTTTGGGGTTAAGTAATAAATTATTCTCTAATTTACCAAATGTATTTAATATTTTAAATTGCACGTCTGCTCCTTTTAGTCTGGCACTGTGCCACATTCTGAGATGTGACACAGAGAACAATTATGCACCGTATCTGCCCTATAGGGCTTTGATAATTCAGTGGGGTGCGGGACAGGTAGGCACAGTAAAGCATGTGTGGTTCCGTACTGAGTTACGGTTCTCTGAGAGCATAGTGCAAATCTGACCCAGTACTTGACTGGGAGGTGCTGGGTGGTGGGGTGCTGGCTGGGACACCCCATCTGAAAAGTCTTTCCTCTGCCTGTGACATTTGACCTGGAAGCTAAAATAGTCAATCTTCTTAGCACAGAAACTTGGTTTGTAAATAGGCTACATACCTGAAGTACGTATTCCTTCATTTGTAACCTAGGACTCCTCACCAACTTACCATAAATACTCTGGTTTTGAAGTTTCAATTTAAATGAAGAGCCTGGAAATAATGCCTTAATTTCAGAACAGCATTAAGTGCCAACATTTTGAAATATCTAGGCAGTAATATGAAAATACCTTTGATATTAACAAGCAACAGAAAGTTACTGTGGGCGTCTTCGGTTTGCTGTCTACCTACTGAAAGGAATACTGCATTTTAGGTGAAGGCTGGTGAAATAAGTATGGACTTATCGCCCCTCTTCAAGTTCCCGTGCCTCTTGAATTCGATCCACAGATGTTAAACAATCTGATGTTAAACAATCTGATGGAGAAAATTTAATGATTTTTCTTAGCTTAGTTTACTGACATATGGAACTTCCACAATTTTGATTCAATATCCAGATGGTTACCTTGTGTGCAGCCCTGGGAGATTTTGAATAGTCTTATTCATGTTTATCTTTCTACTTGGAAGACAGATATTGTAATGCCCAAGTCGCAGTATGCCCCAAAGACCAGAGACCGCCAGGGAGACTGAGTCACGCATGCAATAGCAAAGGGCGGTTTTATTACGGGCTTAGGCTGGCCGGGCCTAAGCTTGGGCTCACAGACTTTACCAGTGGATTCATGCTGAGAGCCTCGAACAAGGGCTGAGTAGGGTTTTTATGGGGTTTCGGAAGGGGGAGTTACAAGAAATCGTGACATCCAGTCGTTATTGTATAACAGCATTGGCAGTAACTCTAACCATACACATTGTCCAGGGTGTTCGTTACTTTTGGTGGGACCCAATTACAACACCTAGAGTACCTTTAAAATCAACCAATTACAGGGCGAGCCTAGGGTCTTGTTTGGTGACTATCGGGTTAATTTTAACATTAGGTAACAGGGTCCTATCTAAAGTTCCCATCTGCAGGCCTCCCCCTTAGGGACGTGGAGAGTGGTAGCTGGCCTTCCCGGATTGGGTGCTGCGAAGGTGGTCTCTCTTGCTCTAGGCAATGTGTAACTGCCTGTTCGTTTCGGGGAACTGAAACCTAGGCCTTCTAGATCAGAGGGGGAACTGAAAGCCTGTTTGGTTTAGACTTGTGTCCTTACAATATCAAATACACAGGTGTGCTGGGAGCCATTTCTGAAGTAAGGTGGGTTTGCAAGGCCTCCCACCGTCAGCTAGCTACCAGCATCTACCCCTACTCATCCCCGACTCAATTTCTGCTTGAGCACTGACCCCCAAGGCACCTGGCTGACGGATATCAGGAGTGACTTGCCTTCTTATGCTAAAAGTATGGGAATTGTAATTCTACCTCATGAAAAAACTTGCTATAGGAGTTTCCTCTTTTGTGATTATAGGAGCAAATGCTACATTTCCTGAGAAAACCTGTTTTTCTTCCCCTGGAGAAAACAGGCTATTGACCCTTGCTCACAAAGACCTAACTCTTGCCTTTGCTGTGCTAAAAACATCACCTTGTATTTGAATGCTAAAGATCCTGTACTTCCCCATGTGATAAACATCTAGTCACCTACTTCAGTCTCTGTTGGTAAAGATTATGCATGAGTCTTCCACCAATCTATGTTCTGGGAAATTTTTACACACCAAAGGATTTGTCATCGGAAATTATTGTCTAAGGCAATTGCCACTCCTGTTTTGTACCCCATACATTTTTCCATAAATAAAGCTGATTCTCTGGTCAGTGCAGAGATGCCTGCCTGCTGATCAGAAAGAAAGCCGAGGCTCTCTCACTCCCTTTCGCCGACACTGTCCATCCTTCAGAGAGCCCTGGACCTGCTGGAGCTGGACTCCGGCAAAGGTGCGAAACCCATGCCATTAAAATTCCCACACAAAATATTGTTTTCCTGGGGCGCATGGAGGGCTCAGTCAGTTAAGCATCTAGCTCTTGATTTCGGCTCAGGCCATGATCTCACAGTTCATGGGTTCAAGCCCTGCATCAGGCTCTGCACTGACAGGTGGAGCCTGCTTGGGATTCTCTCTCTCCCCCTGTCTCTCTGTGCCCTGCCATTTGTGCTCTTTCTTGTTCACTCACTCTTTCTCAAAATAAACTTAAAAAAAAACATTTTTGCCTAGAAAAAATATAGAAACTTAGTTGCCAAGATTATCAAATTGTAGGAGAGACATCCAGACTATATTTACTTATAAACTAGGTATAATTAATTGAAAAACTACCTTAAGTTTCAAAAATATTATGACATCAGGTCCTCTTATGAAGAGAAGTCGTGTATTATTACTAAAGATAGTTCTTATGTTATTTTAACTATGTGACATGTCAAGCTAACAAGTTACAAGTGCTCATTACTAGAACAGCATTTACTGAGATTCTGTAAAGCACTGAGCACTATGGTAGGTATTTTAAACATCACAGAGTGCTGCCAGGCCAAGATGAAGGAGCTATTTTACAAAGGTGGAAACTGAGACTTATAGATTTCTGGCTCCCATGGTTATTCTGACTCTTGTTGTAAAAGCATTTCATAGAAACCATGCCCTGAAATTACTTCTATTAAAGAAAAGGACTTGGAGCCCCCGGGTGGCTCAGTCAGTTAAGTGTCTGACTCTTGATTTTGGCTCAGGTCATGTTTTCACAGTTCGTGGGATCGAGCTCCACATCAGGCTCTGTGCTGCCGGGTAGAGCCTGCTTGGGATTCTCAGTCTCCTTCTGTCCCTTCTGCTCCCCTCACTTGCTCATGCTCTTCCTCTCTGTCTCTGTCTCTGTATCTCTCTCTTTCTCTCAAAAGAAACAAAACAGAAAAGACAAGAACATAAGCTGGAAACAGCATTTGGCAAGGTACGACTCTCCTTCTCCCCTTTGTCATGCCCTTTGGACACAAAGACCTCCAGGTGGAGAAAATCCTTATGATGGTAGAGTCTTTCTTCCAACATCTGTGGAGGGTGTGCCAGTTCCATTTCAAGTTGCCTATAGTTAATAGCAGCATTTTAAGAGCACTTGACATAACAGCTTTCAAGAAAGAACTTTGTTGGTGATTTACATTGATTTAACTTTAGTTCATGGACTTTGTGGTTGAGACCCTCAACCATTCTCTGTTACCACTCTCTGTTTTCTCTCCTACACGTTGGGCTGGACGTGGACTGGAGGTAGGATGACAGTCCTCTGTCCTGGCTTCTCTCCCTCCGGCTGCCTTGTTCAGTCCTGCTGAACTCCAGCCTCGCTATAGACGGTTCTTTCTCTTTCCCTCCTTACCCACCCTCCCTGGAAGGATATGCATCAATTCTTTGGGATAAACATCAGTCAAAACCTTGCCCGTGGGCCCCAAGCTGATGCATTACTCCATACTTAACTTTTGCCCTTTTGGATGATACTTTCTTTAACCAAACCTGTTAACCCCCACCTCAAACTGTTCTTTGTTTGCGTAAATGTGCCCATCAGCCTACTCACATGAATCATGTAATAGGAATCCTTTTAAATTTGTTCTTATTGCTTTCTCCTGCACATATTCTTCCACAATCCTGGAAGTTCTACCACCAAAAGATGTCTCAACACACGCAAAATCTGTGCATCTCAGCTACTAGCACCTTCCACACTTCTCAACTTCGTCGATTTGAAGAAATGATAATAAGAGCATCTGGGGGGAGGGGGCTCAGTCGGTTAGGCATCCGGCTTCCACTCAGGTCATGATCTCACAGTTCGTGGGTACTTTTCAGTTATCTCACTGACTCTCACTGACTAGGTTTCAGGTAGGTTGTGATGAATTCTTAGCATGCGAAACAACCACAATACAGATGCTCACGGCATTTAAACTATTCTTTAAGGAATTACAGCTCTTGACTTGATAATATTAGTGTTCTCTCTGCCCTGATTACTTAAATTATATGTCATTTATAACCGTCTTGTACAATATTCCTTCCTTTGTCGATTACAACATGGTTGTTTTAAAACAAACAAGTTCCGCATATTCTCAAAATGTGATGTTAACAAAAAGGTTTTAGGTTTTCAAATGTCAGTAACCTAGAAAATATGTCAGATTTCACTGTTTGAGATCAGAAAAATGAAATAAAAAATTTTAGATCAATTTTTCAAAAGTTGACTAAGAAACTGATGCGGGGCTCGAACTCACAAGCTGTGAGATCATGACTGAGCCGAAGTCAGATGCTTAACCAACTGAGCCACTCAGTCACCCCGTAATAGACTAATTCCTAATAGATGATTGAGGAGAGTTCAAAACCTTAATGTAATTGATATTGTTGGGATGAGGAAAATACCAGAAATTCCATCTTTTAGCTATACATCACTGTGTAAAGTATAATTTTAATTAACAACCTTCTGTTTGCACATTCCTGATAAGATTGTATGTTCCAAAATGCACAGACATCATATGATCATTACAAGTTCTTCACATAACAAACATTTTTCATTTTTATTTTAATACGTATTTTAATAATCTCTTACATTAATACTTTCATTGATCAACTTGTTAATTTTACAGAGTTTCTTTCTGGGGTGATTTGCTACTTTAGAAAAAGTGTATACATTCTAACGGCATCAATTTACACGAAATTAACAACTTCCCTAATTTGTAAAAGAGAAAAATTTGGCAGAAGTTCAGCCCATGTCCTAGGATGTCAATATCAAAACGTGAACCAGAACTTCACTCCCTACCTCAGATACTAAGTATTATTTGTAATAAAAAGCATTCTTTTTCATCTTTCAGTGCTCTTAGAATGCTTCGCCCAGTGCTCATGAGTATTGAGAGCCTCATAATTATCTCTCAAGTGAATGAAAGCACTGGGAGCCGACATAACTGTTGTCATACAGTATTTACACCTCCAAAGAACTTCCATTTACTTGCTAAATATACAGGACACGATTGTGAGCAAGAGCGGGGTGCGTGTTATTTCATGACTTTTAAACAAAATTGCTAAAGCACAACAGAGTCAGCGATCCAAGTCACTTGATTGGACAAGTATTTTCAACTTTGTTTAGTCTTATTTCTACAAACCTTGGGTAGTGCTCTACAAATCCAGAGGGCCAAACACGAACAATTTTCTTGCTGATGAGTATTAATCTCTGCACATTTTCTATGTTTTTTTTTAATTCTCTTTACCAAAAAGTTTTGTTTTAATTTTAGCCAACAGGAATTATGGTGTTCAGTTCTTGAGAGCTTTCTCTCCAGCAGCTGTTTTACATCCCTCCCTACTTTGGTGGACGCCATTCTGGTAGAAAGGGTGAAAAGAAAGCTCTTTGCTGCTTCCGCCCCCTCCTGGCTGAGTTCCATATTACAGTCCGAGGTCCTAGGACTGTAAATCATCTGACTCCGAAACTGTAGCACCCACAGGGACTCCAGATTTTCTGTCGGTCTTTGTTTACTTTCAATTTCTTCTTTCATAAAAAAAGAAAACCAAACTGGTGTAGTGTTATGGTGGCCTTGTTTGCATCTGGATTCAAACAAACCTATGTTAAAATAGCATAATAATAGAAGTCTCAAAATGTGATTATAGAATAGGCAACAGGGAATTCTTAATTTCTTTCTGATTATGTCAGAAAATGTCCAAATTTTAGGCACGTATTCTTATGCGTTTTGGAGTGGAATGGGATGGCTGATGGCTATTATTTCCTTCAAATTCATTATCGACGGTGCGCCTGGGTGGCTCAGTCGGTTAGGCAACCAACTTTGGCTCAGGTCATGATCTCGTGGTTTGTGAGTTCAAGCCCCACGTCTGGCTCTATGCCCACAGCTCAGAGCCTGGAGCCTCTTCCGATTCTGTGTCTCCCTTTCTCTCTGACCCTCCCCTGCTCACGCTCTGTCCCCCCTCTCTCTCGAAAATAAATAAACCTTAAATTAAAAAGAAAATAAAATACATTATCAAAAAATAAAGAAAAAATGATACTTGAATCAAATGTAATATAACCAAATGTTGGGAAAAAATGGTTCGGAGTAATAGGTATATGGGATTTCTTATACCAATCACTCTCACTTTTTGCCCATCTGATTTTATGTTTCAAATTAGAGTGTAAAACATGTACTTCGGTGTGATTATTAGAAAACATCAACAACCCTTCCCAAATAGACATAAAATTTGCAGGCATTTGGGACTCGAGAAGTAATTTAAATCTTCCCCAAAGCTGGGAGTATAAAGAGGGCAAGTAGCAGAGACAGGGTCTCAGGTTTGAAGGGGAATTGGGACGTGTCACCAGATTAACACGCCCCCGGCGCCACCATCCTCTCAAAGTGAGTTCTCAGCTCCAGTGCGAAGGCAGATCAGAGTGACAGGAGCTTGCTTAGGAGCCAAGCAGGGAGGTGGGGACACAACGCAGGGCACCGTGCTCTCAGAGGACAAGGAAGGGGGGCAAAGTGGGGACAACACGCAGGGAGCTCCCCTCAGGCCCGGGGCACAGCCAGGCGTCCTGCTTCCTACTCTCCCGGCTCCTGTACAAACGTGTAATCTGTTTCCATGCTCCCCAGCGTGGGGTTTAAGTGTGCATTTCATCTCAGGACGCTCATTTACACAAACCCACAGCAATGCAATCCCTCTTCAAGAGACTTGCAAGGGCCCCTTGAGACCAAAACGAGATCGGAAGTAGCATTTGCTTTAAAAGATGTTGAAGCTGGGTCGCTTGGGGGGCTCAGTCGGTTAAGCATTGGACTCTGGATCATGGCTCAGGTCACGATCTCACGGTTCCTGAGTTCGAGCCTCACATCGGGCTCTGTGCTGATAGTGTAGAGCCTGCTTGGGATTCTGTCTCTCTCACTGCCCCTCTTCTACTCATGCTCTCTCTCTCTCTCAAAATAAGTAAATAAACTTTAAAAAAAAAGCTAGTGAGGCTAATGACAGCAACACCTACCGTTATGAGGGGCTTACTGCACATCAGAGACCATACCGGAGATGTTTGCACTAGGCTACTCACCTATGCCTGAGTTCTTTTTTTAAAGTCATTTTATTGAGTTATGGTTGATACATAAACACCTTATTTATTTACTGTACTCAGCTTGATGAGTTTGGAGGGAAGCACACAGTCATGAAACGAAAGTCTCATTTTCCAGGTGAGAACAATCAAACACAGAGAGGTGACTTCTTGACCTCTGCCAGGTGACCAAATCGGGAAGACTAAGCGGGTCCTGCCCACGTCTAGAGCCTGAGCTCAGCCAGCAAACTGTACCTCATTCGGACCCACACCCTCCCTGGGGCCATGATGGCAGTCGCCATGACAATCTCACTAGCCAACACTACTTAGGTTTTCTGTCTCTTGTTTTTCTTATTTTTTAAAACAAATCTCTGAATTCAACCACATTGCTGAATCACGTTTCCCATGATAACTGCTAGCTATTTTTCTGGTTGAAGCCATGCATAATTACACCATCATAATTTTTAATGTATGTTTTCTTATTTTTAGGGAAAGAGAGAGAGATTGAGAGAGAGCAGGGAGGGACAGAGGGGGGGGAGAGAATCAATCCCAAGCAGGGTCCCCACCGTCAGCAGAGAACCCGGTACGGGGCTTGATCTCACAAACCGAGAGATCATGACCTGAGCCAAACTCAAGAGTCAGACACTTAACCTGCTGAGCCACCCGGGAGCCCTCCCTCAGATTGTTGTCCGCATTATTTATCTGTCTTCAGCATCGCCCCCAACTCTTCTGCCTTGAATGAAGTCCAGCTCACAAAACCCCTGTGTCAAGGCACGAAGGTCTCCGTGTTAGATTTACCTAGACAGAGGCAAGTGTTGGGAACCTCTAGTCTTCAGTAGCGAGTACGTTGATACAGCAACTGCTCTTTGGAATAAAAGTTCTGCATTTTTGGAAAGTGTCTTGTATCTCTAAAAGCCTTGGATGTCTATAACTTGCTTAAGCTTAATTAGAGTCCTATTTGGAAGAACTGGAGGACATATTTTAATTAGATAGCTTCAAAAATGTTCCTTAGCACAGCCTTGCGCTAACACAGGAGTCCTGAGGTGCTGTTTTTATAACTCGCATCAAAGTCAGCACGCAGGACACAGGAGCGAATTCTGTGATGGGTCATAGGAAATGCTAAATTCAACTTCTTTGGGTTGTTGCCATCAGCGGCAGCTTAGTAAAGAGAACGTAGGTTACTATAGACTATATTTTACCTTCCTCTGAGTTAATAATGATTTCAAATAAGGAGTTTCAAAATCCGCTTCTTTTTTTTAAATTTTTAATGTTTTATTTAATTTTGTGAGAGATTGACTATGAGTGGGAGAGGGTCAGAGAGAGAGAAGGACACAGAATCTGAAGCAGGCTCCTGGCTCTGTGCTGACAGCTAGCTCAGAGCCTGGAGCCTGCTTCAGATTCTGTGTCTCCCTCTCTCTCTGACCCTCCCCTGCTCACACTGTCTCTCTCTGTCTCTCAAAAATAAATAAAAAATATTTAAAAATAATAAATAATAAATGTAAAAGTCAAGACAGTCAGGTCAGGAAAATTGAGTCAGTACTTCAGTTTTACATAACTGAAAAGTAGCTAGAAAAACAAAACAATAGATACCAGAATATAAAATAAATAACTAGAAAAAAAAACACTTTTAAAAACCTGAGGGGAAATGTGGCTTTGCTAAATAAGCTTAAGTTAGAAGTCAGCATTATTAATTTTTTAATTAGCAGAAGAAATGACCAGAAAAAATTTCTGGGGTGAAAAATACATGGGCAAAAATCTTGGGGTAAATTATTTCCATATGAAGTCAGTAAGTCTCTCGTGATGAAAGCAAGAGAGATTACGTCCAGGTAATTGAAAATGAAGTGCTCACAAACTCTTCTGTGCCTGTGGGTTGTGTCTATACATTTGGGTCAGAGCAGAAAATGGTAACATACATACGGGGCATTTGGGCGGCTCAGTCGGTTGAGCGACCGACCCAGGCTCGGGTCATGATCTCATGGTTGGCCGATTCTGGCCTTGGGTCAGGCTCCGTGTTGACAGCTCAGAGCCTGGAGTTTGCTTCTGATTCTGTCTCATCTGTCTGCCCCTCTCCCATTCGTGCTCTGTCTCTCGATAATAAATAAATGTAAAAAAGAAAAGAAAAGAAAATGGTAACATAAGAAGTGCTGAATACCAGAGCGAAATATTCAATATTTGGGGGGGTTTATTTGTTTTTTAAAATTTTTTTTAACATTTATTTATTTTTGAGAGAAAGAGAGACAGAGTGTGAGCAGGGGAGGGGCAGAGAGAGAAGAAGACACAGAATCCGAAGCAGCTCCAGGTTCTGAGCTGTCAGCACAGAGCCCGATGTGGAGCTTGAACCCATGAACCATGAGATCATGGCCTGAGCTGAAGTCAGATTCTTAACTGATTGAGCCACCCAGGCACCCCCGATATTCAAAGTTTTGAATGTGAGGCAATTTCTCCCGAAAGGAGATAAAATCAGAACTCCCTCCCGATGGCAACTTTATTTCTAATGCACAGACTAGTTTAATCCTTTCCTTTCAAGATATTTGAGGGGCACCTGGGTGGCTCAGTGGGTTAAGCATCCAAATTTGGCTCAAGTCATGATCTCACAGTTTATGGGTTTGAGCCCTGGGTCGGGCTCAGTGCCGACAGCTCAGAGCCTGGAACCTCTCTCTCTGCCCCTTTCCCACTCACACTCTGTCTCTCTCTTAAAAATAAACATTTAAAACATTTTTAAAAATTAAAAAATTAAAAACTTAAAAATTTTTTATTGAAAAAACTAACAAAGAAAACACTTTGTTTTTTTACAAAGGTAGGTTTTCTTTAAAAAAAAAAAAAACAAACAGTAAAACAGCCTTGCTAACTAAAGTCATTCTGCTGTTAGGAGGATGATAATCTTCAGAAACTTTTTCTTTGGTGTTCAGCAATTAACGCTTACGCCTGTTTAATCATTTAATGTCAAGAAGATCAAGACTTGTCTGATCAACACAGGAAGGCGACTTTGAGGACAGAGGAGCCTCTCATGTTAAAAAACAAAATCACAATCCTTTGAGGATGGAAACGGCTCATAAGTAATTGGAATCTTTTTGTGATTCCTACGACACTGAAGGAGGGGCTGACGGTTTTACTTAACGGCCTCCTTGTCGCTGGATCATCTAAGAAAAGGCTCTTCAATTTACAGGCAAGTCACGGAAAATGCACCCAGGGGCGCCTGGGGGGATCAGTCGGTTAAGCTTCCTGATCTCAGCTCAGGTCATAATCTCCCAGTTTGTGGGTTCGAGCCCCACGTCGGGCTCTGTGCTGACAGCTCAGAGCCTGGAGCTGCTTCGGATTCTGTGTCTCCCCCTCTCTCTCCGCCCCTCCCCTGCTCATGCTCTGTCTCTCTCTGTCTCTCAATAATAAATAAATGTTTAAAAAAGTTTTTTTAAACTCCAAAAACATACCCCCTGTAAATGTGACATAGGGTTTGGGAGTTTGGGGTCTGGAGCGGATTCTTGGTTAAATGGCCATCTGTGCACCTCAGTGGCTGTTGGCACAGGCAAATCGCTTCACTTCTCCGTGCCCCGGTGCCGTGCACTGTAATATGAGGGTAAAGGCAGTGGGTGCCCCCGGGGTGTCGTGAGTATTCATTCGGCTAACGGGGTCCTCAGTCGCTGTGAAATCCACTGTGACGATGCACTCCCTGTACCGACGGACCGTACCGAGGGGACGGGAACCCAAACACCAAGGTGTTTGATGTGAGTTGTGCCGGCATTGCTGTTAGCCCCTTTATGTTGTAAACAGTCTTCAGTTGCCTCTGGCCCTGACTGTCCCTTCAGGGCAAGACACTTCTCCGGTTTCAGCCTGAGGCTTTTCTGGAAAGTGGGGGGTCCGGCCCCACCCCATCTGCAGGGGGAAGCCTGCGACCCCGGTTGCCTCGTATTTTCCTCCATCCTATTCATCTAATGTTCAACAGATTTTATTTAAATGTCAGGCACTTGACATCAGAAGTCGGCATCCCTTTGGTTTCTGTGCCTCCAGGACCACAGCAGGCTGTCAGCACAGACTTGGGAGATGTGTATTTTTGTGTGAAAGAGTGATTTTTCAGGCGAGTTTTTGAACACCCGTGTCCTCCACTGGAAAAGGGCGAACTTTGAAACGTTGTCCGAGGGACATCTTGCCCATTCTCTTCTTGCCTGTCTCCTCTCTCACCCCCAGCCGGTGAGGCACCAGGGCCCCCAGCCAGCTGCCTCCTTGGTCACCTTGCCAACAGTTGTCACCAAGCGCAGTCCTGAATGACACAGGTTTTGCGAATGTGTATGAGGCAATGTGAGACCTAAGGTGTTAAAAGTCCCCAACAGTGGGGGTGCCTGGGTGGCTCATATATTAAGCATCCAACCCTTGGTTTCAGCTCAAGTGTGATAGATCAGTTTGTGAGTTCAAGCCCTGAGTCTGGCCCTGCTGATAGCTTAGGAGCCTCTTTGGATTCTCTGTCTCCCTCTCTCTCTCTGCCTCTCCCTCCTCAAAATAAATAAATAAACATTTAAAACCGCTTTCCAGGGACGAGTCTGTCTTCGGCTCAGGACATGATCTCACAGTTTGTGGGTTCAAGCCCCACCTCAGGCTCCGTGCTGACAGCTCAGCTTGAAGCCTGGAGCTGCTTCAGATTCTGCGTCTTTCTCTCTGCCCCTCCCCCATTCACGCTCTGTGTCTCTCTCCTTCAAAAATAAATAAACATTAAAAAATTTTTAAGGGGTACTTGGGTGGATCAGTTGGTTAAGTGGCTGACATTGGCTCAGGTCATGATCTCATGGTTCATGGGTTCAAGCCCCACATCGGGCTCTATGCTGATAGCTCAGAGCCTGGAGCCTGATTCAGATTCTGTGTCTCCCTCTCTCTCTGACCCTCCCCTGCTCCCACTGTCTCTCTATGTCTCTCAAAAATAAATAAAAACATTTTTAAAAAAAGTAATTACCTTTATAAACATATCCTTGTTCTCCATTTCTGCTGAGTCTCCTCTATTATGTATTTAAGGTCTATTTATTTATTTTGAGAGAGAGAGAGAGAGAGAGGGAGAGGCAGAGAGGGAGGAAGGGAGAGAATCCCAAACAGGCTCTGCACTGTCGGCACAGAGCCCACCGTGGGGCTCGATCTCACAAACCCTGAGATCATGACCTGAGCTGAAACCAGGAGTCAGATGCTTAACTGCCGAAGTCCCCCCAGTTGCCTCTGCTGAGTCTCCTTGAAAACCTGAGTTTCGGTCACAAAGCTGGTCTGCTGTTAAATCTGGCACACGCCCGGCCTGCGTCTGTACCTGGGGTCACTGGTGCAAAGCTGTGGGAAGAGTCGGCTGTGAATTTCAGGAGCAAAAGGAAGGTTCCTGGGTGGCAACATCATCCCACCACCTGCCCGGGACGCCTCTTCCTTGTTAGCATGAGAGCAAAGTTGCCCCTTGGGTTTTTTTGTTTTGTTTTGCTTTGTTTTTCTTTCCAGAATAAAAGTCTCAGATCGCGGGAGGAGAGCCAGCTAGGGAAGGCCAATGCTGAACAGACATCATGAGGGTCTGTACGGAAGGAAAGAGTAAGGAGGAACAGGAAATAGGGCGTAAAGATGGGTCATGTAAAGGCGTTGTCTCATCAGGAAAGGTACTGTGTGTGCCACCTCTTGGGGTGGCCACTATCATGATTTTTGACTTCCTACGAGGTAGCCACCCCTCCTCCTTCCCTGTGTTCTGCCCCTTTCCTGGGCTGCGCCCCACACGCTGCCTGACCCAAATTTCAGAGGAGGACACCCTCATATCAAAACCCTGAGGCCGTTCATGTGTTCCTTCCGACTCGACTGGAAGGTCTGTGAAGTGTCGGGTGCTGGGCTGGGTGCTAGGGACCCCGAGACTAATTAAACCAACGGGATTCCTCGTTTCTTGGAGCTCCAATCTGGCAGCAGAAACACGTTCGCGTTCTCTGCTAACACCTCATGGGCATGGACACGGGACCAAGACCTTGATCCGCGTGGAGTCGTTTAGTTACCTTCGTAACAGCCTCATTGAGCGTGTCACTTTCTTCTTATTATCAGCCCCACTTTGCAGATGAGGAAATCGGGCCACAGAGGGCCTGTGCCCCTCACTCCAGTTTATAGTGCCTGTAAGCAGAGGGACCTAGGCAGCCTGTGCTCTTCGTCCGCGCTCTAGGTCCCCCAGGTGCAGGAAATACTCGTCAACCAACCTCACAACACATACAGTGTGGCGTGTTTTCTGTTGTGCAAAGAGGTGTCAGGATCTCACTGTGGGTGAATGGTTACATTTTGATTTGAATATTTCATTTATTTTTAAATGTTTATTTATATTTGAGAGAGAGAGAGAGCGAGCCAGAGAACAGCAGAGAGAGAGGGAGACACAGAACCTGAAACAGGCAGCTGTGCTGGCAGCTCAGAGCCTGACGCAGGGCTTGAACCCATGAGCCCCAAGATCATGACCTGAGCCGTAATCTGACACTTAACCAACTGAGCCACCTAGGCACCCCTGACTTGAATACTCTAATATGCAAAGTAATTTTATGTTCTATGTCATCAGATCTCTGCAAACACTCCGTGGTGTAGAAAAGCCAGATTTATGAATCACAATACAGCTGGTAAAGCTAGAAATGCTCTTTTCTTACACTGAATCTACTATCCTTTCTCTGGTGATTTTAATTTGTCTTACCTGTAAGTTCCAAACAGTAGTTGCATTATGCCAGTGCCAAATGAATTAAGTACAAAAGAAATCTTGGGTATACCTAAGGATTAATCTTTATAAGAAAAGTGACCCCCAAGGTAGAAAAAGAATATGCACCAAACCTTGAAAAAGACCAGCTAGGGGTGCCTGAGTGGCTCAGTCAGTTAAGCATCTGACTTCCACTCAGGTCATGATCTCACCATTGGTGGGTTTGAGCCCCATGTCGGGCTCTGTGCTGAATGCTGGCTCTGAGCCTGGAGCTCGATTCAGATTCTGTGTCTCCTTTTCCCTCTGACCCTCCCCTGCTCATGCTCTGTCTCACTCTATCTCTCAAAATATAAATAAACGTAAAAAAAATTTTTTTAAAGAAAAAGAGCAGCTCAATATGTCAGCACTTATTACACTTGCAGATCTTGTCACCAGTGTCTAGTCTGAGTATAAAATAACAAACTATAAAACACCTTTAATGACTACTTTATAAAGGTAGATAGATCGTTGATACTCACGAAAGAAGAAAAAAAGAAAAGGAAAAGAAATTATCCTGCCTAGACTCGAGTTGTTGACCTTACAACCAACGCATACTAAACGCTTCACTACAAAAGCACAAAACCCAGGTGGAGTGCCAAGAAACCCTATAAAAAATGCCTGCTTTGCATAAACTCCCAGGAATCCCTACGGTTGCTGTCCTGCTTTGTCAAATATAGAAAAGTCCTTTTATTTCCCTCCTCCCCCTCCCGTGTATTTATTAAAGTAGACATTGAATTTTAGTTTTTCAACTCTTTCAGAATTATCCTTTTAGATACAAGTTGGTAGCCCTCAGGAATTGCATTTTTTCCCACCGATTAAATGAATGCCAAAGAGTACTCCCATATAATATAGATCGACAAAAATAATGAGCAAATTCTTTATGCCAGACCCTAAGGGTAAAGAGGGAAGTATCATCCTTGCCCACCAGGAGTTCACACCTAGTAAGAGACATAAATAAGCAAACATAATTTTGCTGCACTATGATGAGCTCTCGAGGCAGAAAGGACGAATGTTTTGGGGGCATCTTGTTTGTCAAAGCCGAGTGGTCACAGGAGATACGGGTGGCAGGAGAGTGGCCCCGAGGACCCATGAGGAGGTCAAGCTGACGTGGGAAGGAGGAGCTCATACGATCGGCCTGGTGAAGATGAGGGTGGATGAGGGTGTTGGGGGCAGAGATGATCCAGAGTTTCAAGTGACGGCAAGTTCAACTCCAGGGCCAATAGCAAAATTTTCATGGGGAGATCGGTAGGTGTAAATGTCCGGAACCAACGAGACACATCACACTAAAAATTCTTGGTCTTCTTCTCCCAGGAAATCAAGTGGAGAGTAGTTTTAAATATGAACGTAAAATGTCAAGATGTTTATTTTGAAGGATCCCTCTGAAAGAATGAAAGATCAAGGCTGAGAGGTAGGAGGATGAACTTGGGAAAGAAACGTGTGTCCATGAAGGTGTTTACAGGTGCACTTCCCAGATACCTTGGCTCACATGGGAGTCAACAGAAAGGAAATACTTCTGTTGACTGGCATTGCAGTGGGCACCTGCTCAGAGCCCCGAGGTAGGCCTCGAGGCTCCACCTCCTCATTGCATCAGTTCGCCTTCACGCTGGCTTCCGGTGTTGTCTGAAGCAAGGCTGGGCAGGGCTCCTTTGAGCCCGATAACCACACTGGGGCGAATGCTCTGGGCTGGCCATCTTGTGCTCGTGCCTGAGCCAACTGAGTTCACAGGAACGGAATTGGGGTCTCTGAGACCACGTGGGGTGGGCCTCTGCACCCAGGGATGGGGACAGTTCTGTAGCCGCATGGCTTCAACTTGGAAGCAAATTAAAATTGGGGCAACGCAGTGGATTTATCAGTTAAGTGTCTCACTCTTGGTTTCAGCTCAAGTCATGATCTCATGGTTGTTGAATTCCAGCCCCACATTGGGCTCCGACTGCATGGAGCCTGCTTGGGGTTCTCTCTGTCCCTTTCCCTCTGCCCCTCCCCTGCTCGCTCTGTCTCTGTCTCTCAAAATAAATAAATAAACTTAAAGTAAAAAAATTACACAGAAACAAAGTAGGATTCTGTCAAAAAAGAGGGAAATAGATGAGTAGGAAATAGAGAATGCCCAATGACGTCTCTTACTAACCCAGTTTGTGTATATATATATATATGTATGTATGTTTGTATGTAAATACATATGCGCATAAATGCGATCTGCAATTGTTAGTTATATATATATATATCACACACACACACATAGATCTCCCTCTACTTCCAAAGGGATTATGTCCTCAAAAACTCATTATAAGTTGAAAATACCATAAGTCAAGACACATTTTAATAAACCTAACCTTCCAGGCATCATAGCTTAGCCTGGTCCACCCTAAACCTGAACGTGCTCAGAACACTTAAACATCAGCCTACCGTTATGCGAAATCATCTAACACAAAGCCTAATTTAGAATACGTTTCTATGATGCATGCAGTGTACTGAATACTGTACTGAAAGTGAAAAACACCGTGTTTCTTTGGGTGCAGCACGCTTGTCACTGTCGTTGGTTGTTGGCCCTGTGTGACCGTGGCCACCTGAGAACCACGGCTGCCCCGCCCAGAGTCGCAGGAGAAGGTCTACCCACTGCTATCGCAAACCGCTAGCCCAGGAAAAGAGCCGCATTCAGAATCCCAAGTGCCCTTTCTACTGAATGCATATCACTTTCATTTCACCAAAAACGCAAAAACTTGTAAGATGAACCGTTGTAAATTAGGACCCGTGTGCACACGCAGGCACGTGTGTACGTGTGTGTGTGCTACACACGTATGTATGTGTGCAATTCCGTTATTAGAACAACGCGTATCGTCATGTCCTTACATACACTCTGTGGAGTGACACATGCTACAAACGTCACGTGTGTGTTCACGCACACATGGTGAGTTTACACGGGCACTTACGGTTTGTATATAGCAACCGGTCACTAGAGTGATGGGGGGAAGACCAGAGCTGTCCAAATAATTTCAACTTTTTTTTCCAGCAAAACGCATCTGGTACAAAAGCAAATTCACTCCCTCCATCAAATCTGTCCCGTCCACTCCACCTGTTTCCTTTAGTATTTCCTCTCGAGGTGACAGTGACATGATTTCAAGCCCATTTCCTCATCAGTACTGATTGTCATGAGCCCTAAGTAAGTAAGTAAATAATAAATAAATAGATAAATAAGTAAATAAAACCTACAATGGGAGAAGGAGAATATATGAAATCTCTAGGCAAGTTTACCGGGTGGTCCTTTTAATTCTTATAGTGTGGTTTCTGCCAAGCTGTGAGACCTCACTGTTTTCATCTTTATTATTGAAATACAGAGGTTTGATGATGTTGTGCCGGTTTTCTCACTTTGGAGGTCTTCGGAGTCTGGTCCATGTAGGGCTAACCTCATGACAAGTTTGGGAAGCGGTGGGAGAGAGTGGAGAGTCAGGGCAGGGGAGTGACTGGCGTTTGCTGAAGGGACAGAAGCCAGAGGCTCAGCAGGCTGACGAGCGACAGGGGGGCACAGGGCGGGCTGGCCGGCATCACTGTGGTCCTGCTTCAGGGTGAGAGCACGGCTAATCCCTGGTGCCCAGATGACTGGGATGTTTGCTGTGCCTTTTTCCCTTCCTGGAAGTGATGTGTTTCCTGATCCCTTGACTAAAATAAATCTCCTTTGCTCTTTGCCAGTGTGTTCAGGAAAGGCCACAGAGGGTCATTTCTACAGATTTCAATATCTACATAATGAGATGAGCACAAAGAAATCAGGCTGGATTTGACCATAAATTGCAGAATGAAGCACTAGTGTCGAGCAGTGAAATCAGCCGAGCCAGAGGAAAATATGGTGCCAAGCCAATATCGTCTCCCTGGGGCCACGGGGTGGCTTGTCAGCGTGACATCTGTGCCCTGTAAACAGAATGAACATATTTCTTGATTTATTTTCGTTGGCGATGAGTTCATGGGGAGAAAAGGGAAAAAAATTTAAAGCCAAAAATCCTTCTTGTGACATTCACAGAAGACCCAGTGAATGCGCTTTTTGAGTCTGATGAGGAAGATAGCATTTTCATTCACCTCGATAAATCGATTATACCTAAAACTGCTTAAAAAAATCTGCAGATTAGAATGTGTCGTGTTTTGGAATTTTATAAATTGTTTAAGAAATACGAAATTTATTTTGGCTGCGGATATATCTATTCAGAAACCTTGAAGTAGTGCGTCTAGAAAATTCATTTAGACATAAGGCTTTCTCTTCCTGAACAAAGGCACCCCCATGGAGAATAATAGAGTGGATCTACTCACACACAACACTTCGTACCCCACTGAGAAGGAAAAGTACTTACTGACAATTTTATCTTGTAAATTAGCAGTTAACCATATGTATAGATTATAATTAAAAAGTAATAGAATTTAAGATGCTGGAAACCTTGGGTTTATTTAATCCATGCCTCTGCCTTTAGGTCAGAACATGCATTGTTTGGCCAAAGCAAAGATCTCCAAGAACATTCCTTGAGGATTATTAGTTATGACCAGAAGCGATTTACTCCTACGCTAAATGTAAATCACAACATGTCTCTACTCGGAAACAAAAATCCCTGATGTAGGAGCTTAAGACCCTTGTCTCTTTATGACTGGGATCTGTTTCTACTCACAGACCCTTCATCCATCTGTTTTTGTCTGTTTGCTTGTTTTGGTTGTTTTTGCTCAACATAGTTCCGGTACCAAACGTGTGGTTTTTTTCCCTAATCCAGGGAACAATTCTCCAAATCTCCAGACACAGCAGGATGTACTATAATTTGAGTCAAGTCAGACACCTCACTACCTGGAGTTAGCATAGATCCCACAGGGCTCGGTCCTACAAGGTAGCCCCCACTGTGGGTGCCAGTTGGACATTGGGGCCACCTACTGACTGACCAGCTGTACCTTAGGGATTCCTGTGACCCCCTCCTTGGGCTTGATAATTTGCAAGAATGGCTCACAGAACTCAGAGAAACGCTTTATTCACATTTACTGGTCTACTTTAAAAGATATAAATAAAAGCCAGATGAGGAGCCACATAGGTGGGGTCTGAAAGGACTTCAAGTTCTTGACCCTGTGGAATTGGGGTGTGCCACCCCACACCCTTTGGCCCCTGGATGTGTCCACCAACCCGGAAGCTCCCTGAGATCATTGTTAAGAGTGCTTAGCGAGGTTTCATTACATAGGATGACTGATCAAACCATTGGCCATTGGTGATTGATTCAATCTCTAGGCCCTCTCTTCTCTCTAGAGATTGGAGGTTGTGGCTGAAGATTCCAGCCTTCTAATCACATGGCTGATTCCTCTGGCCACCAAATCCCATTTTGAAGGTCCACAGGGGTGTGTCCGTGAAATGTCACCCCTTCAGCACAGACTCAGGTTTGGTTGAAAGGCCACATGAATAGCAAAAGATTCTCCTCTCTCTGCAATTACTCAAAAAATTTCAAGAGTTTTAGAAGCTTTGTGCCAGGAACCACATGCCCTGTATGGAGATTTCAATTCCTTTACACCTTCACCAGTGGTTTTTATTTATTTATTTTCGCTATTACAGTCCTCCTAGTGAGACAAAGTATCTCTTTGGGGCGTATTTTACTAATGACATAATGTTGGGCATCTTTTTTTCTTTTTTTAAACTTTTTTTAACGTTTATTTATTTTTGAGAGGGGGAGGGGCAAAGAGAGAGAAGGAAACACAGAATCTGAAGCAGGCTCCAGTCTCTGAGCTGTCCGCACAGAGCCTGAGGCTGGGCTTGAACTCAAGGACAGTGAGATCATGACTGAGCCCAAGTCACATACTTAACTGACTGAGCCACGCAGATGCCCTGAGGATCTTTTCATGTGATTATTGCCTATTTACATAACTTATCTAGAGAAATATATAATCACATTGCTCATTTTTTTCTGTTTAGTTATATGTCGTTTTTTTCTAAAGTATCCTAATATATTCTAGAGGCAAGTACCTTATCAGATATATGGTTACAAATATGTTCTCCAAATTTGTTACTGTGTTTTCACATCTTGATAGTGCCTTTTAAGACATTTTTTGATATGATAAAGCCTTTTTTTTTCTTTTTCACTGTTCCTATGTTTTCATAAATATTACCTAACACAGTGTTAAGAAAATTGCCTCCTCTGTTTTCTTTCCTAAGATTTAAAAAAAATTTTATCTCTTGCATTTAGATATTTTACTTATTTGTTTTTAAAATTTTTAATGTTTATTTAATTTTGAGAGAGAGACAGAGATAGAGCATGCGTAGGGAACGGGCAGAGAGGAGACAGAATCTGAAGCAGGCTCCAGGCTCTGAGCTGTCAGCACAGAGCGCAACGTGGGGCTAACTCACTGAACTGCATGAGATCATGACCTGAGCCAAAGTCAATCACTTAACAGACTGAACCACTCTGACACCCCTCGATATTTTCTTTATTTTGAGTTATTTTTGTGTGCAGTGTAAAGCAGAGGTCCAATATTTTTTCTTTTGCATTTTTGTAGCCAATTGGCCAAGCATCATATATGGAAAAAAGCCCACTCTTTCTCTATTGAAACGTAATGGTAACCCTAATGAAAATAAATGACGATGACTGTCTTATTTCTGAATTCTTTTTTCTATTCCTTTGACCTCATGTCTATGCTTATACCAGTAACACGCCATTTTGATTACTACAATTTGGCAGTCATTTTTATAATAAGGAAGTAATTTTCCTCCAACTTTGATCTCTATTCACAAGACTGACTCTCCTGGGTTTCTTGCATTTCCAATTGGACGTGAGGCTTGTCAACTTCTGCAAAAATGGAAACTGAGATTCCATAGAGATTGAATTACATCTTCACTTAACTGTGGAGTATATCACCATTTTAACAATATTAAGTCTTGTGTATCATTAACATTAGATCTTTCCATTTATTTAGGTCTTCTTTAATTTACCTCAACAATGTTTTGTAGTTTTCAATATACAAGCTTTGACCTTTCTTTCTTGAATTTATTGCTAATCATTTTAGTCTTTTTATGCTCTTAAAAGTGGGATTTTTTTCTTTATTTCATTTTCAGGTTGATCATTGGTAGTGTATAGAAATACAAGTAATTATTTTTATAGATCTTCTATCCTGCGACTTTCTTAAACATGTTTGTTGTATCTAATAAGACTTTGTAATTTCTAAGGATTTTCTATATCCAAGTTTATCAGTTCCCCATGGAGATAGTACAACTCTTTTCTTTCCAATCTAGATGCCTTTTATTTCTTTTTCATGCCTAATTGCCCTGACTAGGACCTCGGGTAAAATGTTGAACAGAAGTGACAAGAACAGAGATCCTTGTCTTTTTTTCTGATCTTAGGGGAAAAGCATTCAGTCTGTCTGCATTTAGAATGAAGTTACTTATGAGAGTTTCATAAATGCCCTTTATCAAGAAGAAGGTTCCTTCTAATCTTATTCTGTTGAGTGATTTTATCATGGAAGGGTGTTGGATTTTGTAAAATTCTCTTTTGGAGTTTAGTAAAATGACTCGGATGTATTGCATTAATGTTTATGTTAACCAACATCGTGTCCTTGCATAAAACTCAGCTGTCCTGGTGTACATTCTTGACAGATACTGTTGGACTTAGTTTGCTAGTATTTTGTTGAATATGTATTTATAAGAAATATTAGTCTGTAAGTTTTCATGTAATTCCTTTGCCTGGTTTTGTTGCTGTTGTTATTAAAGTTTATTTATTTAGCTTGAGAGAGAGAGTGAGTGGGAAAGAGACAGAGAGAGGAGGAGAGAGAGAGAATCCCAAACAGTCTTCTTCGACTCTCAGTTCAGAGCCTGATATGGCTCGAACTCATGAACCATGAGGTCATGACCTGAGCCTAAATCAACTGTCAGATGCTCAGCCTACTGAGCCACCCAGAAACCCCTCATTCTTCCAGTTGTTTAAAGAAGGATCCACACAAATTCTTCACAAACTTCTCCGTAAAATAGAAGAGGATGAAAAACTTCCCAATTTATTCTTTGAGGACAAAATTACCCCAATTTAAAAACAAACCAAAAACCGGAGTGCCTAGGTCACTCAGTTGGTCAAGATTCGACTTTGGCTCAGGTCATGTTGAGGAATTTGAACCCCACAATGGCTTGCTGCGTCAGCAAGGAGCCTGCTTCGGATCCTCTGTCCCCTTGTCACTCTGCCTCTCCCCTGCTCCCCCCTCTCTCTCTCAAAAATAAATAAAACTTATTTTTAAAATTGGGGCAATTTACTAACAAAACTGTCTGGGTCTGAGCTTTTCTTTGTGCGAAACTTTTTGGTGAAAAATGGAATCGTATTATTTGTTGAAGGTCTATTCAGATTTCTGTCTTTCTTTCTTCCTTTCTTTCCTTTTCAGTTTCAAGTGTCTTACTCTGCTCAAGATGCAATAATGAATTACCATAGGCTGGAGGGAGTTGACAAGAAACATTTATTTCTCATATTTTTGGAGGCTGGGAAGTCCAAGATCATGTCACCAGCAGACCCAGTGTCTGGTGTGACTGCTTATTGGCATGTGGACAGCGGTCCTCTCATTGTATCCTCCCCGTGGCAGGTGGCGGAGAGAGAGGGAGCCAGGCCTCTTTTGTCCTTTATAAGGACACGAATCCCATTTGTGAGGGTTCATTCTTCGAGGGTTGTGTGGCCTAATTGTCTTCGAAAGACCCACTTCTCAATATTATGACACCAGGGGTTAGAATTCCAACACACGAATTTCAGTAGACATAACCATTCAGTCAAGTAGTGTGTGTCTTTTTAGACATCTGATCATTTAGGGGTACCTGGGTGGCTCAGTCCATTAAGCGTCAGGCTTTGGCTCAGATCATGATTTCGAGGTCCATGGGTTCGAACTCTGTGTTGGGCTCCGTGCTGACAGCTCAGAGCCTCAATGCTGTTCAGATTCTGTGTCTGACTCTGTCTCTGCTCCTCCCCCACTTGCAGTCTATCTCTCTGTCTCTCAAAAATAAATAAACATTTAAAAATTTTTAAAAAGTAAGAAATCCGATCATTTAATCTGGAGTATCATATCTGTTGGCATACAGTTGTTTATTCTTTTTATCTCTAAAAATTGGTTAATCATATCCCCTCTTTCACTCTGGTTTTTGTAATATGAGTCTCTTATTCTTTATTTTCTTGGTCAGTATAGGTAAAGATTTGTTGGTTTCATTACTCCTTTCATAAATCAACCTCTTGATGGTTTTTATTTTCTCTATTATTACTCTATTTCCTAGTTCATTAATTTTTACTCTAATCTTTATTATTTTCTTTATTTTTTTCTTTCAGTTTAATTTCCTTTTCTTCTGGTTTCTTAAAGGAGAATGTTTAGTTGATTTATTGTAGATCTTTCTTTCTTTTAACATAGGAGTTTGCAGCTATAAATTTTCCTCTAAATATGTTTTTTTCCTGAGAGAGCAAGATCGAGTGTGGGAGAGGGGCAGAGGTAGAGAGAGAGGAACTTAAGCAGACCCCATGCCCAGCACAGAGCCAACATGGGGCTCCATCTCACAACCAACTGTGAGATCATGACCTGAGCTGAAATCAAGAGTCAGACGCTTAACAAACTAAGCCACCCAGACAGTGCTAGAATGTTGTTCAAGTTGTCGATTTCCTAGGGATTGTCTGCCTAGATTTTTATCTATTACTGAAATTGTGATATTGAAGTCTAGATATTATTGCAAAATTATCCATTTCTCATTTAAGTTCTGTTTTGGCTGTATGTATTTTTGATCTCTGTTGTTAGGTATATGTATGTTTATCACTGTTATGTCTCCCTGGTGTGCTGAGAATTTTATGATTATTAAATATCCTTCTTTTATTAATTATTTTTATTTTACAAGTGATATTTTATTATATTACTACACCTACTCCTCTGGTTACTATTTTCACTTTTTTTTTTTTTTTTACGTTTAACCTATTTGTGCCCTTGAATGTAAAATGCATGCCTTTTAGATAGTTTAGAGTTGTTTTTATCCATTGTATCAGTTTTTCTTTTGATTGGTGCATTTAATTTATTTATGCTTAATGTACTTCCTCTTAAAATAGGATTTATATGTTCTGTTTTCTTTGCCTTCAGTGTCTTATGAATTTTGTTCCTCTATTCCTCCATAACAGATACATAAATGTGCACTGTTTCAATTTTCTAGTTGTTTATTTTAGAACATATTTTTAATTAATTTTTTGTCCTCATCCAGAGGATTACAATTTTCACTTTTAAATAAACTTGTTTATATTAATATTGTTATTTAAATAATATACAAAACATGCACCACCTGTGAAGAGCTAACATTCCTATTTGACATTGCTGTGTCATATTTCTTGTTAAAAAACAGACATTTTAAATAATATAATGTGGCAACACTGTGCACTAGTTTTGCCTATATTTAATTTTTTTTAAGTTTGATTCATTTTTGAAAGACAGAGAGAGACAGAGTGCGAGCGGGGAAGGAGCAGAGAGAGAGGGAGACTCAGAATCTGAAGCAGGCTCCAGGCTCTGAGCTGACAGCACAGAGCCTGATATGGGGCTCGAACTCACTGACCCCGAGAACATGACCTGAGCTGAAGTCAGACACTTAACTGACTGAACCACTAGGTGCCCCTAGATCTACCTTTATTTAAATTATTGTTGTTGCTCTTTGATTATTTGGTGATTTTCCTGGTCTCATTCTGTAAAGTCTAATTTTTTCGTATGATGTCTCCTCAGTCTCTGTTTTGTTAGCTTAATAGGAAGTAGATGATTGGACAGTTTTATCCAATTTATAAATTGAAAATATTGAGGGGCACCTGGGTGGCTCAATTAGTTAAGCATCCGACTTCAGCTCAGGTCACGATCACATGGTTTGTGAGTTCGAGCCCCGCATAGGACTCTGTGTTGACAGCTCAGAGCCTGGATCCTGCTTCGGAATCTGTGTCTCCCTCTCTCTCTGCCCTCTGCTGCTTTTGTGCCGGCTCACTCTCTCTCTCTCCCTCTCTCTCTCTCTCTCTCTCTCTCTCTCTCTCAAAAATAAATAAACATTAAAACATTTTAAGAAAAGAAAATAGTGAAAAGAAATCTGGGCTTTAGTATTTTTAAACTTACAAATATCTTTGAAACTTTCCTTGAAGACTAAAGGCTTGTTATTTCTTGTTTGTTCCTCTAACAGAAGTATTTACAACTCAGCTTTAGCTTTCATTTTCATCTTGTACAGAGACACGTGGTTAGACAGACATGAGATAGGTTCGTAGGTCCTTCCTGGGCAGGCACATTACCTCTGAGATTCCCAGAAATATATCATAACTTTTCAAAGCCCTCAATGGTCATCTGATTTCCAAAAAAAAAAAAAAAAAAAAAAATTCAATTTATTGCAAGCATTTTGTTTGCCATTTCATGCAACTTCACTTTTAAGCAATCACCACTGATTTCTGGTTTGACAATTACCCTGGGCGGACGGCTTCTCAGGGAGCCAAGACTCCGTCAAATCGAATAAACACAAGCTCTGTGAACGAGAATTTTCCTGCAACCTACAAGGAAGGTCAGAGAGTGGGGGGAAAAACCACACACACACACAGCAGGGAATGGGGCCCTTAGGAGAGCTCCAAACCCATTTCACCCCCTCTACTGACTGATACACTACTGATTTTTTCAACTACTTCAGAACTAGGGAGAGGGACATATAAATAGGGCAAATAAAATGACACAAAGCCCATTGTTTCTACCAAATCTAGACATTTTCCTTTAATAAATGATCTTGCAGTTCTTGTAGCCTTCAGTTGATTTCCAGAATTCTGAAAAGATTGAATATGACCATTGAGCCCGTCTTGTCGTTGCTTCTATAGAGGAGTGGGATTTTAGCGGACCTTATTCTGCCATTCCAGAAGGGCTCCCTATAAACTTCATTTACAGCTTGTATGTTGTTCAACTGGGATTGGGTATGAATGAGGTCGGACCTGGGAAATAGTCGTCATCTATTGACTGTATCCTGAGGATAATTTAGAATCGCCTGTAAGTTCTAAAAAAGTACTGATCTGGCCGCATTATTTGCCTTAGAGTGAGGCTCAGAAGGTAAGGAAAGCTTCTCAGGTAAATTTAACGTGAAACTGGGACTGAGGAGAATAGTTTTAGGTAAAGAGAGCGAGGTTTGTAGCATCTTAGACAATGTTTCTCCCGACCCCGCAAGGAGTAGAAGACACTCTAGGGAAGTTCCTTCCACGGACAGACCAAAAAGAGGAACGTAAGAGAAAAAGCTATGTGGTTTAAAAGACTTGACTAAATAAAAGGATAAGATTTAGGTCCTAGGCCTCAATAATTATAAACATAGGTTTTTAAACTCTCCAGATTCACCCAAGAGATACATCAAGCCCTGGAAAACGTGATCCTAAAATCAAAACCACAATTTAAGGTAAAAAAGTAGAAACATTGTAAGTTATTGGAAGTAGAAAGTGATTCTGACTATTTCCCTTATGAAATAACACTTGAGGGATAAACATTTGAGACAAATGTCAGAATGGCACAATTTCCTCTATATGATGTGATCATATGACACAAGAAATGATTATTTATTTTAAAAACTATTAAAGTATATAAGAAAATTCAGAAAGTTCTCAAGGAAGGGTTTTGAAATTAACTTACAAAAGCTAATAGTTTATAAGGTATAAATGGCTAGTCAGAAGATATAATAAAAGAAACTTACTTTCACCCTGGAAATCAGTGAATATGAATGCTTACAAAGGTAACTTAGAACTGTATGAAGAAAATATTGAAACATAAATGATGGACTTCAATAAAAATTCAAAGTAATGTAAAACTGTACTACTTTTTCGCTAGAAATATTGATATTATAAAGATGGACATTTTCCTGAGTTAATTTTTCAGTTTAATATGATAAAATCTAATATATGCAAAATATATCATTTAAGTTCTCATAAGATAATTTTATTTAATGTTACCTTATGGCATAACTACCCATCTAAAAAATTAAGTAGGCAAAAATAAATAAAAACTTAAATATAAAATATAATTGTAGTGCAAATTAGCCCTGTCATATATTAAAAATATACTACAAAATTTCAAAAAATTAACAATGTTATTTCATATACATCAGTGGGACCATTATTCAGAAACACACCCAAATATATATGGGGATTTAGATTTCTTAAGGTTTGCATCAATGAGGGTAAGAGAATTTATCAAAAACTGCTACAATGGCTATTGGATAATAGTAATAGCCCTAACATACTGATCCATGTAGATCAAAAATTAATATAAAAGTGAAAATATATAAGATATAGAATTTTGGGGTGAATACTCTTTCTTTTAATATTAATAATATTGTTTAAGCTACATTTAAGTACAGACTGTCCAGTCAGAAAAATTATTCTAATTTTTCTAAAGACCTAAATATTTTTTAAAAAACTCAATGTTTTCCAGATTAATGATGTTACTAAAACATCTACTGGAGGAAAAATCATAAATGATATGAATTAAATGGTACACACGACAGTTAATTCCCTTTAGGAACAAAAAATTCCATGCAAACCTGTGAGAAAAAGAATCACTCAAATAGAGAATTGGGCAATTTATATGGACTGGAAGTTCAGGGAGAAACACCCAGTAAACATATGGAAAGGTGTTGGAAACACATGCCTCTGTTGACAGTAAGTTAATGTTAACTTCTTAACAACTGGCAGACATTCCTTGTGAACTGTGGCCAAAAACGCCACACCCATGCACTTCAGGGAAGACGGTACAGGAGCACCAGCATTTCAGAGGACTGTTGCTAACAGGAATCTACATGTAAGATGCCCATTAAACTATGATGAGCAATCCAGTATTAGGGATTTAAATTATGGATATACTTTAAAAATTGCAAGACTTGTAAACAAAGGTGTCAGTAGAGTGCTGTTTGTAGTTCTAAAATGAGAAAAGCAACAAAAATGCCCATGAAGAATGAAATGGATTGAAAAGAAATGATTCCCCTCATGATAGCATGATATGGTAAGCCACATATTTGTAAAAGAGCAAGACTGATATTATGGGAAGAGTTTGAAACTATATAAATAGGAAATAAAGCAAGACCAAAAAATGATGTACTTGGCATGGGATGTGTTCAGCATGACTGTGGTCACTCAGTTGTGTGTGTGTGTGGGGGGGGGGGGGGGGGG